>CAXAMN010001370.1:89882-121597 GCA_963970005.1 Durusdinium trenchii
TTTTTTTTCCAAACATCAATTAAACATAAATGTATCTACGAAGATTATCTATTTATATTTTTTACGTATATAGATCTTATACATATATATATATATCTGTAAAAAGGACAGAGTACTTTGTAGATTGACACTTCACTTGAAAAACAACAAATCAGTTACCTGTCAATGCATGGCACTCTTCGGAGAGTCAGTGATGTTCAAGAAGCTCACCAAGTACAAGGCCAACGACATCTTCGAGAGAGGTGTGTGGGTTGGCAAACATAGCTGGAACGATCATCGCGTGGTGCTCACTGCTGCTGGAGCATTTGAGGCCAGGACAATTCGACGATTGGCAGCAGAAGATGCATTCATCGCCAGTGACTTGGTGATAGTGAAGGGATTGCCGTGGGCATATAGCCCACAAGGTATTCTGATAAGAGGACGACAGAGGAGACAGCAGACTCAGGTGATGAGAAGAGGCAGAAAACAAATGAGGAATCAGGTGATGTAGAGGGGAGCCCATCAGCTGGAACACCGAGAGGAGTGGTGAGAACAGCGGAGGGGAGCAGTGAGGCAATGGCTAGTGCGTTGCCAAACAAGACGTCACGGCTATATCCTCCCCACTACGCCAGCATCCAAGCAATTGAAGCGCTTGGAGACGAGGAGCTTGGAACAGATCTCATCCTGGTGGAGATCAATGAAGAGCTTTTTGCTGGGTATGGAGGAGAGGAGGATGAGGATCCCCCAATCATGTCGGAGGAACACCTTCAGTTGCTGGACAGCGAGGCCCGAAAGAGCGAGGTGGAAAGAATGCTAGGCATCCCTGCCATGGTGGAATCGACGCGTGAGGAGGTAGAAGAGTGCAGTGGATACATCATCTCGACAAAGTTCGTCCAGACTTGGAAGCATCGTGTGGAGAAAGGAGGATGGTTTAGGAGAGCCCACCTAGTGGGCTGGGAGTTCAAGACAAGTGTGGACATCGAGCAAACGTTCGCCCCTACATCGATCATGGTCCTGCCGAAGATGTTGATCCACATGATGCTAAACATCTTGAAGGACTTCGTGGCCATGACCTTGGGCGTAAAAGATGCCTTCCTCATGGCGAGCCAGCCAGAAGATAAAGGCTTTTGTGGAGGTCTACCAATTGGTGAGATGCCTCCCTGGTCGGAGGACAGCAGCGTCCCAATGGTTCCAACTCTTTGCATCCACAGCAAAGTAACATGGCGTGGCCCAGGACCTGATGCAGCCGACCCTATTGATGAAGGTGAAGGAGATATACATCGGTCCACGTAGACGATGTCTTCATGGTTGGAAAGGAGCAAACCCTGCGGGACTATGTGAAGCACCTGCAGTCGAAGGGCTGGAACATTGAGGAGAAAGGTCCTTTCAGGATTGGCGACAAGTTCCATTACCTGAAGAGAGAGTTCCGGCTTTGCAGAGACTGGTGCGACATTCGATATGACTACAAACAGTATGGGAGCCTGGCAGAGGGCACGAATGTCTACTGCAAGGCCTACAGGAAGACCCCAATGGACCAGAGCTTTGCAAAGAGAGGCGAGCCCCCGCAGTTGGAAGGTGAGGACATCGCAAAGTTCAGGAGCGTGGTTGGACGCCTGATGTACTTAGCAGGAGAACGACCTGCATCCAGACCCAGGCATGGAAGTGTGCGTTCCACGTGTGTTCCTACATGCAAGGGACCATGGGATTTGGGGTGCGCATCGGCAGCAGGCAGAAAGGACAATCCGTGGTGGACGCGAGAGAAGGAGATGAGGCTGAAGAGAAAGAGGAGCATTTGATCGAAGTGATCACAGATGCGGATTATGCTGGAAACCGCAATGACAGGAAGAGCGCTACAAGCTTCCAGATCTTCACCGATGGCAACTTGATGGAGTTGAGGGTGAGAACCCAAAAGTCACTGGCGTTATCATCCGGCGAGTCAAAGTTCGTGGCGGTGGTAGCTGGATGTTCAGACGGCCTTTTGATCAGGCATCTATGGATGCAGATGACTGGAGAAGGATGCCAGATGAAGGTCCGCTCAGATAGCTCAGCCGTGAGGGCAATGGTGCAAAGACAAGGAATTGGGAGAGTGCGCCATTTGGATGCATCCCTCTTGTGGGCCCAGCAAAAGGAGAAGGAGAAGGTGCTCGCCACAGGAGCCATCCCAACAGAGCTGAACTGTGCAGACATCGGCGCAAAGAACTTGACCCGCAAGAGACTCTTTGGGCTACTCTACATGCTGAAGGTTGTGAACGCGGCGCATGATAGAGTTGGAGAGGATGAATTCAAGGAGCTGGAACATGAAGAGAGGATGAAGAGGGCAACAAAGAAGATCCTGAAGGACAGAACCTCCATGTGGGCACGATCGTGCTGCTGTCAAACCTATATCAGGCTGCGGGAGAGCCTGTGGGAGAAGGACATGTTGGAGGAGAGAAGTCACAGACCATGGATCATTTTCGTGGTCTGTGCAGCACTCGGAGCCTTGACCACTATGGAGTGGCTATGGCGCTATGTCAAGGACATCTTCCTGGGCATGGTCTGGAACTATGTGGCGGAGGCCATGGTGACCAAGACCCAGGAGAATAACACCTATGAGAAGGTAGAGAAGATCAGCGTGGAGACACAAGCTGATTGTTGGATCGACATGAAGGCCCTCCAGGCCTACGAATGGAGTCCATAGAGATGCAGAACAAGCTGTTCGAGCTGGATCTGTATATAGAAGAACTTCAGGAAGAGCTGAAGCAAGTTCGTGAAGAGAGAAATCAGTTCCTCCAAGAGTTGAGGACTTCTGAGGCACACGGGCTACGACTCACGCAGAGAGCGAGCCAACATCGAGTGTGCAACTCGGGGAGCGTCCGCTCGGCCCCTTTTGTGCAAAGGCAAGGCAATACGCCTACTGCCTCAGGTGTATGAATGGTTCTAGTGAGGCATGAGCATGTGCACCCATCCATACACCTGAGCACAAATCAAGAAATGTACCATTTGACCTTTTAGGCTCGAGCGAAAAGCAATCACGCGCTTCGCATAACAAGTAATACGTGTTTCTGCCTCTGAATTTTGAGCTGCTGGGAGACAAGGAAGCACCTGGGTTTGACTTTCAGCAATGCTCCCATCCAGTCAACGAGGAGAGCGCTCTGATACAATTCTGTCCGTCAAAACTTCTGCTGGTGCTTGAAGGTTCCTGAAGGAATTGAGAAGGACACAACATTGAACAAAGTACAGTACAGGCCTCCCATACAAGCAGCCCTCGAGAACATGGACCCTGAGGTATGATGTGCAGCCCATGGATGGATTGTTGGAGACACAGAATAGATTTGCATAGCTTGGGGAGGTGGATGGTGGACTATAGTTGATCTCAAATTCGAGCCAGACACTGGCAGTTTGAAGGAAAGGAAGAAACTCTTTGGTTGGATGTTTGTCATCAGTTCCTCCAGCAGGCACAGTGGTGCATTTGTATCTATATAAGTTTTGCAGGTGGTAGGCTTCAAAGAACTAGCTGAGGTTGGCAGAGAGCACCATCCACAATGTTAGTGACTTGGCGGCATTGAATCATCACTGTCCTGGACACGGGGGCAGATGAACCCGGCATTCACTTGTTTGTTTACAGCGGAGGGTTCAGTTGTGTTTAACAAACATGTGGCAAGAAGTCTCTTTGTCTGTGTTTGTGCATTTTTCTCGCTCCCTTGGCGTTCTGCGGTGCTTCCTTGCATGGGTTGTTCATGTGTGCAATTATTGCATGAACCGGTAACACCCTGTCTAGTTCCTTCATTTGCGCCTTGGTTGGCCTTTCGTGATGTTCAGGTCCTTTGCTTTTGCATGATTTGTCCATTCAAGAGGCTCCTGGTCAGCCTTGCCACTGTAACATTTGTTGGTCAGTACTGAACGACGACGCACCCGAGGTGAGAGCATGGTCGACATGAGCAGCCTGGACCTGTTTCCAGTTGGTAGTGAAAGTTGATCTTGCCGATTCGGCATCCTATCGCTACTAGGAGCAAGGACGCTACTAGTGGCCTGGCCTTACTACTAGTAACAAGTAACAAGGACGCTACTAGTAACAAAGGGCATCGCTACTAGGAGCAAGGACGCTAGATCTTGCCCTGGATTCGGCATCCTGAAGGTATCTCAGAGTCTTCCACCCACAAGTTCTTGCATTTGAGGCCTTCCATAGTGGAAGTTTATCCCTGACAAAACGGTTGACAGCCTTCCCTTCCACGCGCATTGGTTGACGCTTCTATTGAAGCTGTCGGTACCAAGATGGATACTGTATTATTTGAATAACTGCAGACTTCAGACATACTTCATATGGTTTATCTCACTCAGTATGTGTGTTCATCAATCGCTATTGTTGGTGTTGGTCAATGCCTTTTCCTGTGCTAGGTCAAATGAGCCAAATGGCAACCTTCCCTGGTGCCTTCACCGGGCTGGGAGGCTTCCAAGATCCCTTCACAGGCCTTGTGGTGTGTCGAGCCTTTTGATGGAGGTTAGCGCGAACATGAACAGCCAGGGCCGGGCCTGAGTGAATTTTTTATTTTTTGGCTCACAGCTTGTAGAAGCCAGCATAGCGTTGTGGACCTTATGCCGGTACCTGTGATAGTCTGAATGACATTGCTTCATGCAAGCAAGTCAGGTCTTTCACTCACCAGGTGTTTGCGCACACACTGAGATGAGTTCATGAGTCAAACAGTCTTCGCAAGATTTCCTTACACTAAGAGCCTTTGGTTTGCCGCACATGCAGTATATCACAAACGTTACTCCTCCTTCTTGCAAGGAGCACCCTTCTTCTAGGCGTAAAGCTTCTTTGTGGACAGGGACGGCCTTGGCTTATCAAACCTGGTGTACTTGCTCCTAGTCCTAGTAGTAAGGCCAGGAGCCCCTAGTAGCGTCCTTGCTCCTTGGCTTGGTACTTCTTCCGTTTTGAGCATTTCTGGTGCGAGGCTTCGGGCACACGGAAATTCCGCCCAAGACGGCGCCTGCGGCGGCCAAGCGCAAGTGGGAGGCTGTTCGATTCAACACTGGCCATCCAAAACCATCGGTGAGCATCCCCACACAGGTAGTCATGCAGACGGTTCCACTTTGTTTCTTGGGCGTTCCGTTCTTGGATACAATGTTGGACGCATCATAGGCTGACGTGAAAGATTGATAGTTTGCTGCTTGACGGGATTGTTTCGGGGCCTACTATGATATTTGATACTGACTGGGATAGTACAGAAGGCAAAAGGTTTGGACTTGCAACCACACCTGCTTGCTCCTTTTGACAGCGACTCAGGCCGCAACACGTATCTACAACACGTCTACAGCTATAAGAGAGGCGCAAAAAAGAAGCAGAAGCAGATATATAATGACATATATATATAAGACAATGATATACGAAAATATAGTATACTATGATATCATGCAATATGATATGATATAACATAATACAATAAAATCTAATCTGATATGATATAATACAATACAATATAATATAGTAACATATGTACATATATATATACATATACACATAATAGCGCATTTGTGATGTGCTCGCTGCGCGGCTCGCTGCGCCAGGATGTCACAGCGGAACTGGGCCGCTTCCGCGGAGTGTTCCTCGGCCTTCGGTCTGCGCAAAGCGGGTATTGTACAGTCGGTGTTTCGCGGTGTCCCCGGGTGTCGTGCCCCATGAAGTTTGACAATTCGGAATTTCTTCCACATGACAGCTGGAAACTAGGTGAGATGTGAGGCTCGGGAAGACCTGTTGAAAGTGAGGCTCCAGAGTTTAAAGGATTAGACTACTGAAATTCATGCATCCTTGGTCAATTATGCTAGCAAGGCCGAACTGCCTGAACATGTGAAAAGCATGGTCCTCGTTGTTCTACTTGTGAGGCCGTAGGGTAGCCGGTAGCGCCCTGAGGGTGAAGAGCTTTAACGGCGCCAAGGGCTTTGGGTTCATCATCAGTGAGGACACTCGCTTTCGTGAAGCAAATGACTAAATAAGTTCAGCAGGCTCATATTTCAAGTTTGTTGTAGAAGCACCACAGGTGCTGAAGGACATGAAGTGACAAGTTCATAGGAGGGAGGGTGGGATGAAAACACCCACTCCTGTAGTCTTGAGGCTCGAGCCTCAGAGAGGGGGGGGACCCCCCCCTCTCCTTTGGTGTACTTTTGTTTGAGGGGCGCGAGCCGCTTGGGTTTCATGGTGCTGCTCCCGATAGCGGAAGCTCAGGAAGTACATGTAGTACCTGACTTGTTGGTGAAGCTGCGTGTCCCCGACCCCCTCTGGGACGCCTTTGTCCTGACTGCTGGAGACCCTGGAAACGACCTTCGCTTGGTGGCCGCTATGCCGGCCTGGGCTATACCTCAAATAGTCAGTGCTTCCTCCATGGCTTCAGGAGAACGCCTCACTCCGATACAAGCGGCTCAAGTGGGGCTGGCTTGGCGCAATGCCCGGTGGGTGGTTCCTTGCAGGGCGGAGGAAATGCTGAGGCCTTCGTGGACAAGGACCCCTGGACCCCAGATGCTGGTGCGGGACCTCCTGATGGAACAGGTGGGGGCACAGGGGGTTTGAGCGGAGGTGGAGGGGCCAGTAGTGCCTCAGGTGGTGGAAAAGACAACGTCTTGAAGATGTCCAACATCGTCGACCAGACGGATGATTCGGAGACGAAATTGCCTGATGCAGTCATGTTGAACGAATGGGCACAGAGGTACATCTCCGTCATGGGTGCTCCCCCTCAAGAAGAAGAGGAACCTACAGATGCTCAACTTGCTGCCCTTCATCATCGAGTGAACGTTCAGAACCAACCACCGTATGTGGACTTTTCAGTATGGCTTCCTTTCGGTAGGAGGGTGCTGAAGAACCAGAAGTTTAGAGCCTTCATGCCGGTGGGAGACGGATCCTTTGTGATGAAGGAGTTGCCGGGACCTCAAAACTTACAACAGTGGTTGGTGAGCTGGAGGGTCTTCAAGGCGGCGTGCATTTCGTTGAACCTGGTGACACTGGCGGCCCTCCTTTTGTACGAGAAGGTCATTGAGAAGCTGGTGTTGCAGTGGCTGAGAGCTTGGGGCCTAATTGTGCAGGCAGATGACAAGGGCAGGGCCGAGAAGTTGGAGAAGATCAGAAGATCGATAACGCTGGACATTGCAGCTGGCGGAAGCCCACCCAGAGAGTTCACGGAGGCCGATCCTTGGACAGCGTGCTTTAGAGCGCTAGCGTTGGATGAGAGGTTTTGGAATGAGCAGGTGCGTCGCCCAGCTGCTGCTTGGCTGGCTAGCGGGGCACATGGCTCACCAAAGCCACCATCCGAGGCGATTGCAATGGCACACCTTCCGGGACCTCCTGCAGGAAAAGACGATGACGACGACAGGATTGACAGACGACGACAGGCCAACAGGGACAAGAGGACGGCGAAAAGGAAGAGGTGGGCGGCCAAGGGCGACTTCAACAAGGGCAAAGGCAAGGGCAAAGGGAAAGATCAAGCAGGTCAAGAGATTTGCTATAGCTGGGCGAAGGGGGTTGGACCATGCGCGGGACTCCCCCCCAGGATCAGAGTGCAAAGGAAGGATTAGGCGCGTGCGTAAATGCATGCAGTGTTTCTCACCTGGACATCCCAACGCGGAGTGCCCCAAGAAAGCAGCATCCCCCTCGTGAGCCCGAAAGGGACTAGGGACAAAGGGTGCTGCTCCTTCTTGCTTAAGGAGCGAGAGGGTGGGGGGGGGCAGATACGCGTGTTTTGACGGGAGGGATGTCTGGATGGGGGGAAACGGGGGTGAGGTTGAGTTCATTGGAGAACGGTTTGGGAGAACCCGTACTCGAGCGGTCGCGATCGTCGGTGAATGAGAGGGAGAGGTCACTCTGTGTTTTGAGTGGACGACTGGGCTCGAGTGGGGGGGCGCGACGGGACGTGGACCGGACTGGACGAGACCATGGCGAGCGCGTCGACGGAGCCCGGACCGATGGAAATAGAGGAACTCCCAGACAGGATCAAGGACCCTTTGATGCAGGCCCGTGACTTTCCTGAATATCAGGAACTGAGGACCTTCCGCTTCCTACACATGTTCAGTGGGGAGGTCGACGTGTTGGGGACTGTCTGAAGGACATGGCCAGCAGGGAAGGCATCCAGGTGGAGGTCTACAGCCTGGACAAGAAGGGGGAGGGCGACGTGGACCTTGCGAAGGATCACCCCTTCCTGGAGCTCCAGTAGAGGCGGAAGCTCATGCAGGGTTTCCTTGTAACACCTTTAGTCGAGCTCGGTGGAACATGGACCACAGGGGACCTCCACCTGTTAGGTCGCTGCAGCACATTTATGGACTGCCATCAAACTCGGTGGAGGAGCAACAGTTGGCAGACACGGGAACGCTGCTGGCGACGAGATCGGTCGAGGTCATCGGGGCCATCTTGAAGAGCCAGAGGTTGAGAAAGGTACCACAGGCTGGAACTTTTGAAAACCCCCCTGGAACAGAGACGCGTGAAGAAGGACCTGAAGCATTCATGGATGCGTTTGAGGGCCAGGTTGCTGACTACAACACGTGTTCATTTCAGGGGGGAGAACGTGTCAGGTGGTACAAACCCGGACGCTTTGCAGGCCGCTTGCTTGACCTCGAGAAGTTGAAGAAAGCCTGCGCGTGCGGCCAGTGGATTCGACACGAACCTTTGGTTGGCAGCAGGCGAACGGCTGCAGCTGCCCAAAATCCCAAACAGTTGTGTGAGGAGTACTCCAAGTTGATCATCACGGCATTCAAGCACACCATGCAGCTGGAGTACTGGAGGCACATGCTCAAGACCAAGGAGCAGGATGTATCCGCGCTCAAGAAGAAGTGGATCGCGAGCAAAGAACGCATATATCAGGGACCTCCTGAAGGACGACCGACGGCAGATCCATCAAAACGGGTTTGGGAGTTGACCCAATCGACCCAAGACATCAGGCCGGTGATGGGAACATCAAAGAAGGCCAGGAGAGAGGAAGAAAATGAACGCCACATTGGGGGCAGGAGGAATCCGGGTAGAGCGGTGGAGAAGCTGTCGAAGGTGAGACAGGTAGGCATGGACGTGTCCAGGATTTGGGACAGGTTCTTGTTGGACTACCCGGAGGCGTTGGACGTGGCCAAGAACTATGGCGCGGAGGGCAATCGGCCGAGCGTGGAGGTGGAAATGGCATGGAAAGGATGCCTCAAGCAGTTCTTTCAGACGAGGACCTTCACGGACATCGCGCTGAGGGACAAGTATGAGTTCGAGTCCCCATTGGACCCGGAGCTATGGCTCAAGGCCTCCTTGGATCCAGAGGTACACTAGGTGGATTGGATCAGGAGGGGAGTGCCACTCGGTATGAACAGGGAGATACCATGTTGTGGGATATTCCCAAAGGCTGATGACCCGGAGCAGGAGATGGAAGAGGCCCCGGAGTTAGCAGAACAGCTGGGGTTGTCACACTACAAGAGCTTCACGGATGAGCCAGAGCACGCGAGGACGGAGCTCTCGAGGCTAGTGGAAGAGGGCTTTGCGGTGGTCCTCCCGACGAACGAGGCCAACTCCATGCACAAGCACGGCACGGTGTCCAAGCTAGCGTTGCTGGTCAAGGAGAAGGACGACGGGAGTGTGAAGAGACGAATAATCGAGAGGATAGTGCTGCCGAGAGTGGTAGACGTGGTGGACAGCTTCAGGTACCTGTGGAAGAGCAGGGACCGCATGGCGATCAAAGCGAGGGATGAAGAATGGATCCTGGACGAGGACAGGCCGGATGGGGGCATCTACGACTTCGAGATGATCACGGCGGACCTGAGCGACGCCTACTGCCATCTGCCGGTGCATCCGGAGGAGCATGCCAACTGCTTGAGCCCAGGACTCCATCAAACAGAAACGCTAATGTGGGTGGCTATGCTGTTCGGCTTCCGTGGGGCACCTCTTTTTTAATGGGGAGGTTTGCTGCGTGCCTGGCGAGGTTGTGGCAATCCCTCATAGCTCCCTCTGAGATGCAGAGTCAGCTGTTTATGGACGATCCTATGTGGATTTTGCGGGGGCCCTCATCTAGGAGAAACAGAAACCTCGCCCTCTTGCTCTACACTGCAAGAGCCCTGGGAATATACCTTGCGTGGCACAAGGGATCCCGGGGAAGCCAGCTCACATGGATTGGAGCCATGTTTGAGGTGAAGGCCACGGAAGCGCAGATCAACTTGACCGTGCCCAAGAAGATGATGATGGAGATCAAGAGTGCGCTTGAGGCCTGGGAGAACAAGGGGATGGTCAGCCTGAAGGAGGTGCAGCAAGTGACGGGACGCCTTTCATGGGTGGCCGGGATCCTTCCCAGAACGCGCTGGGCAGTCAGCATTATGTATGCCGTGATAGCTGACACCAAGCGGGACGAAGATCAGGAACGCAAGAGAGCATCCAAGAGAGCGGACCAGAGGCCCAAGTTTGGATTGGTATCCGTGAAACGATTGGAGCTGCCCAGGCGTTGGTTTGTGACGTTGTTCAAGGATCCGGAGGCACTAGCTTTGCGCTCGGAACCGATGGAAGAGTTGCTGCCAGACTACGCCATTGTGACGGACGCGTCCCCCCAAGATATCGGAGCCATTTTGGCAACAGTGGCTTCACGATCTTAGAGGCCCTGGAGATTCCGGTGTTGGAGGAGGACGCCAAATGGCTGGGAGTGCCATGGAAGGAATCAGCGTCTCAAGGCCCGCTTGAAGCATGGGCGGTCAAACTGGCTTTCAAACGGTGGGGAGCAAAGTTGGAGGGCAAGAGTGTGGTGTTGAGGAGTGACAGCGTCGTGGCCCTTGCGATGACGAAGCGGTTATCTTCGCCTTCACCCGTGGTGAATTGGGTAGGGGCTGAGCTTGCGATCAGATGCGACAAGCGCAACGTCCGAAGGATCGTGGCCCAGCACATTCCGGGAAACTGGAACGTGGAAGCGGACTGGCTGTCTCGCCCACACGATCGCAGCGCTACGAAGCCAGAGCGGCTGGAAAAGGCGCCCATCAAGACTTTCCCAAGGAATATGATGCACCGAGCCTACCTGAATCCACCGGGTGTGGCCCCACTTTTTGTGGGGGCGGCCAGCCAAGTGTCCGGAGCCTTCGAGCTGCTGTGAAGGGATGGTGATGAAAAGAAGCACCATTCTCGGCTTGAGGGCAAGGGACAGGGGCTGCTGAGAGGTGACTTCTTGGCCAAGTCATCCAAAGCGGCACAAAAGACCAAGCGCGAGCAGGTCTTGGCTATGGCGAGAGCCAGTTTGGGTCAGGGACGACAGATCTTTCCACTGCAGTTGAGCACGATAGAGGACGTGGCGGCGGCTATCAAGGCGGGCGGCTGGTCTTCGGGTGATCAATACCTGAACGAACTCAAGCTGATGCATGTGGAAGCCGGCTTTGAAGTGACCCTGCAGATGAATAAGCTGCTGGTGGACTGCAAAAGATAGGTCCAGTGAGACGGGCACCCGAAGTGAACCTCAATGACATCGAACAGCTGAAGTGGATGATGTGCTGCAAAGGCCCCAGAAGAACGTTGAGACCGGCACTGGCCTACGCCTGGGCAGTGATCTGGATGTTGAGGGAAATTGAGGTGGGTGCGATGAAGTGGAAGGATGTGAAAGTGAACGAGCAGAACAAAAGAATAACCATCTTCATCCCCCTCTCGAAGTGCGACCAACAGGGCTTGGGCGTGAGACGTACACTGCAGTGCTGCATGGGCAAGCCCTGCCCTCGGTGGTGTTGCTGGAGAGTGTGGAATGAGATCTGGAAGGCCTATCGAGGGCAGGAGAGAAACCCACAGGAGTTCATCTTCCAGGACATTGAGGGCAGAAAACTGTCCAAAACTAGGATGGTGGAGGGATGGGCTTTGACGACGTGCGATCAAGTTCAAGGACACTCGGCCCGCAGATCAGGTGCAATGAACTACGTCAGATTGGGGATGCCCATCCAAGAGTTGGCCTTCTTGGGAAGGTGGAAGTCTTTTGTGGTGCTGTCGTATGCAGAGGACGCCCCACAGTCAGAGCCTGCAAACAAAAGCATCAGCGACAGAAGGACGCAGAAAACCAAGAAGGAGGAGGTGAACTTGGACGAAACCCCCGTCGTGGACCTCGTCAAGGACCTGCCCATGGAAGAGATGAACAAAAGTCCAGGCGAAGAGCTGGTGGTGTCACAGCTACCCAAAAAGCTGTGGGTGGCTTCAACGGCATACAGCTCCAGGGAGAGAGTCTGGCATCAAGTGGAAGGAGCAAGCTGGAATGTCCCTATAGAAACCTGGACTTCGGTGTGCGGCTGGCCCTTTAGCAGGAACTCCTCGAAGGTAGCCCTACAATCACAGCTCACTTTGAGCCAGAGAAAATGCAAGAAGTGCTTACGGAAAGCTTGCGGCGATGCCAATGAGGTCGAGGTGGCAAGCTGAAAATGGACAGCTGACCTTGTTGATGAACAAGACCCAAGGTGAAAAGACAAAACCTTGGGAAAAGCATCCAACCAAAAGGGCGTGAGCACCTGTCTTCCTTGGAGGGAGGGTGGGAATGAAAGAACAAAGAGCTTCTTGTCTCCGTTATATAAGTGTCATTTGGAACAGGGAGAGTGAGATCAACAGTTCTTTGATGGGTCCATTGCACCATCCACTGTGCATTCGGCAAACTTCTGAGAAGTCCTTAGGCCCAGGCTCCTGTTTGGATGTTGGAGGGCATTTCTCGGAAACTCGCATTTGTAGCGGATGAGAGAAGCTTGGCGAGTGGCCCCTCGACTCGTCGCCTACCGTTGTTTACATCCCAGGAGCTGCAAGCGCACGGCTACACGCAGGATGTTTTTTTGAGCCAAGCGCACACGCCAGCGACTGCGCAGGCAGGGGAAGAGGATGACTTGTTGTCCTTTCAAAGCCTTCAGCCGTAGTCTTTGCTTGACACCTGAAACGACGACTCAGACGTGGGGACTAATGTCGATGTCAGTTTGCCTGCTCCAAACAAGCCAACGCTGAAGGAAGTAGCATCATGAAACTATCAACATGGACTTGTGAATACGAAGAAGCAGAGGAGCAAACCCAAAAACACATGGAAAGGCTGGCTCCAACGTGAGCTTCACGGCTTTCCTCAATGAGAGGAGCCAACCCCAAGCGAAGGCTCGGAGATGTTTCTGCCACTGGGAACATTGTGTGTTGGTTTGAGCATGTTGATCATGTTGGTTTATAGTTTCTTTTCTCCAAATAGCTGCAAACTGTAGAGACTTCTTACTTCTCGGATTCTTACTTCGAATCAGGAGTCTATGGCAGGAAACTCTCAAACTTGGGCTTGTGACTGTGGTTGCCACGGTGGCTGTCTCGAAGCTTGTCCCCAGCTTGTCTCTCCCATCATATTTGGGTGGTGGCAGTGGTGGCATGTTGGTGTGGTCTCATCACTGCATGGTGGCTTTGGCACGGTGGTGTGCTGACATTCTAACGTGGTGGTATGATGACACGCTGCTCTGCGACCATCGCGTCAAATCACTCATATCAAGACATAGATATACTGTGTATATATAATTGTGGGCTGTTTTGATGTTCTGCTGTGTGTTAAAAACTAAGTGGAAATGTGTATGCCATAGCTGTGCAACAGATAACACAGTCCCACAGCAGGTTTCAAGACCTTTCAAAGAATTGCTCTATCTTGGGCCTATGCCCATGTCAGAGTATTCTTTTGACTTGCTTTTTGAGGTTGAAGCCTTGTGTGTCTGTTTCAAGCTGAGGAACTGAGATTGATTTAGATTAGCATAATTACTGTTTCTGCTTTGACCGCATGCATAATTTTCATATGGACCTACCTTGGGCATCCGTCACTCACCCTCAGCCATGCCAGAATGTGGAGCTGATTTGATGGGGCTGATAGACGCTGGCTGAAGCCAAGCTGGCGAAGTGAATTGAAGCGCCTGCTTTCCTGGCCAATGGAACGCGGAGGCCACTGCTTCCCAACAACGGAGCTCAGTAACGCCTTTTAGTAGTCTTTGCTTTTATACGACAGTTGCCAGCTAACCAGACTGTGATTGACCATCACAGTATGTGGTTCTGTGCTTGATGTGCAAGGTTCCAGAACATCTTGGGATGTGTCAGGAAAGCCTGCTTCCTTCCCAAGAGTGATATGCCCAAAGTTTATAGCCCTCTTTTGAGGATGAAAGGTCCCAGACCTTTGTCACCTGCCACAAAGCTCAGTTGCTGAACACGCAACTCGTCGAAGTAGGCGAGGGTGTGATTGGGTCCAGTCTGAATGATAACCGTGTCTTCAAAGAGGCCCATTGTTTGCAAGGCTTTCTCAATCCACGTCCAGGCAATCAGGGATCGGTTATAAAGGTGGGACATGACATGGGTGAGAAGGACGAGGATGTTGATGAGCAGCGTTGTTGACTGGGGGAGACTGGCTCCCATCACATCCCGCACTGGCTTGCTGGTGGGCACTGCCTGACGCAGATCATCTTGCCGCAGGCCGAAAAAGCAGTTTGCACTCATCCAAGTGCAAAAGTCTACTGTTCTGCCTTTTGTCAAGGCCTTAGCAACTTCCCGTTGTGCTGAAGATCAACAAACCGCAAACCGAATTTACAGCTGACAAACGGTGGGTGATTCCTGCTTGTTGAATTCTAATCCCTGCTTTCGCAACTGTCCTGGTTCCAGCTGTTTTTCTTTGGAACATACAATAATTTGCCATCAACATTTCAACCGCTTCATAGGACACTGAGCAGGCTAATGATGTTGAATAAACGTCTGGCACTTCTTAGGTGGTGGTCCCTAATTCCTTTCCAATTCTTCCCAACTCCTGTTGGAACAGCAACGGCATTGATAATTTGTCAGAAATGGTTAATGGTTGATTATCTTCACCTCACGCGGTGATGATGAGCAGTGCCACACTACATTTGCTTTTGGTGTAGAAGGCATGAGCGATGTGATTGCAAAGAGGCGCATTTTTAGTGAGGCGGGCCTCCACTTTTGTTTGCGGTGAAGAGGCAAACCTGTAGCCTTATAGCCTTGGTTTGCTTACTACAGCTTGAAAATATAGGTGCTCAAGATCCTTGAGGCGGCAAACAGGACAAAATGATAGCGGCGGGTGATATAATATCACCTCGTTTGGCAACCAACAACTAACAGCAATCAGCAAGGTCCAAACGCTCCCTGAGGCACGCCAGAAGCTTAAGAACATCCGAGCGGCTGTGGCTGCAGTTGCTGGGTTGCATTTCTCTTCCTTTCATCAGGAAGGCTGCACCACATTGGCAGTGTTGTGGCAACGCATTATTGCTCAGATACTGCAATAGTATCTGATAGTATCCGTGGCTGCCAGGCCTGTGTTAAAGAATGAAAGAAAAGACTGGGGCATGTTCATAGCTTTGCCCATCTTGCTTTCTGCAGTGAGGGCAGCATTGCTGCTGCAAAGACAGTGATATTGCATGCGTCGTTTTGCAAGAAACACATCAGTAAGGCACATCGATCTCATCAGCAGAAGCCTGCATCAAATTTGTCAAAGCAACATGACAGTGGGACTTTCCAATACGTATAGTGGTAGACTAGCAGTTAGAATTTTTAGTGAGGACAAAAAAGCTAGCAACCTAGGACTTGCTAGAAAACTGAAAAAGCAGTTAGAATTGTCTGAAGAGAAAAAACGTCGCACATAGAATTAAAACATCCACATAGAATTAACAAACATAGAATTAACATTGTCACATGATTGCACGATTACCCGAGTTTGCCAAAACATGAGAGCGTCCAATGACTCGCAGCTTGCGGTGCTTGAGGGAAGAGTAGGAAGGGCAGAGTGTAAAGATAAGGGCAGAACCCCATCAATGCAAGCAAGTGATGCTTGGCTTTCTCAAACAGCAACAATTTTCTATTTAAGGTTTGCGCTTTTTTTTGGCCGGCGCGTTTCTAGTTGCAATGAATTTGTCCGAGCTACATTCACAACTGGAGGACGGGTGTTCACAACAAAGTGTAGATTGGTTTCTAGATGGATGGTATATTATAGGCGACCAGTTTGTTCCTTTGAGCATATGTTTGAACACATAATTTTGAATGCAGTTAGAATTATTTTTAATGTTTAGGATTAGCCTGCCCTTCAAAATAGCCAATCAGTTCCAAATGCATCTGGAATTCATCGTTTCGACCGGGAAAAAGGAAAGGCAGCGTTTTTGTTGGTCGTTTTGTTTGCTGGTAAAATGCATGGGTTGCATGTATGTTGGATCAATGGAATGTCATTTCTAGTTGCATAATTTACTAATTCTAAGTGCATAATCCTTGAAAAACAATTCTAACTACTAAAAAGCGCCAATTGCATTCTATCTGTAGAGAAAAATCTAATTGAAAGTGCATCCCTAGAAAATTTGTCAATTCTAAGTGGTAGTCCGCCACTATAGAGTTTCTGTGGGTGGTGAACTGGTCTTTGGACGTGCCCTTCAGGTAACACTTGGAAAAAGCCAGAACCAGTAGGACATTTAGTGCTCTCGTGCGGATGGAATTACGGACCAATACACATCCACAGTCATCTCATGCATCCAGCACAGAGAGAGTCGCGAAAAAGGGTAAGGGCCCCTTTGATAGGCCTTGTTAAAGGAGCCCTTACCCTTTTTGTCGCCTCTTGTTGTACTGGACATAGTGGATGCATGAGATGACTGTGGGTGTGTAATTGTTTTGAGTTTTGGCTATCGAAGATCAAAGCTGTTTCTATCCTCGTAGCCATGGCATGGCCGGCTCAGGTGTCCTCACCGGAAGACCGAAAGAAACAAAACGCAAGGGCCAAGGTGAGGAGTTCAGGAGTTCAGGAGTAAACCTGTTTACTTGTCGAGCAGAAAGGCTGAAAGATCGCCGAAAGATTGAACGGTCTTGGCGTCTTTGTTTGAGTTTTTTTCGGTCCGTTTGCACAGCACAGTTCTGAAGTTTCAGATTCATTTGACAGCTGTATGGAAAGCAGGTCCAATGTAAAGTGGCACGCCTAAAATAGAACCATACTGTACAGCATTTTACCTTTGTTCCCCCAATGGGAAGGATGACAGAGCAAGCACAAATTCAAGCAACATGTAGATTTTGTTTCTCTTTCTGTAACAGCTATTGGAAACGGATATGTGCGCTTTTCCTTTGATGTACCTGGACACATGTGCACAGAGCCATCAATGTCAGTTGCTTTCACCTCATTCCCGGGAATGACGTATACACGACCCACATGTAAGCCCCTCCGCATCATAAGCACCACTTGCATTGTTCCCGCACTTGACTCTTTCCTGGAGGCTCAACAGAACTGGGACTTTCTAAAACATGACGCTTGGATGGCACACGTGGCAGCCTAGTGACCCCACATCAATGGTGACAGGAGGTCCAAGCACCAAGTGGATGCTGTTGATCGAGGTTTCCCGTTTGCGCATAAGCATGGTCTAGGGTTGGGTTAAACCCATACCAAATCACCCAAGACATGAGAGCTTCTTTACCCACGACATGAGACCTGGTGGGAGCTGGCAGTCAACACCTCTCTTGACCAGACGTTTCTTCTGGTTCTTTGATTCAGATGGGAGGAGTCAAGGCTGGACTGCAGACTCTAAGTGCTAAAGTGCTAAGGCATGTTCGGCCATCGTGTCCTGTTCCAAAGAGACAATCGCGGCCAGACACTTGCCTCAAATGGAAATCTTGGCCAATACTTTGACTTCAGCAAAGGCAAAAATAAGGACCTCAGAAGGAAAAGGACAATTCTGGGCTCAAAAGGCTTTCGACAATTTTAGACATGCAAGACATGTTTCGCTGATGTTTGCTGCCTTTTTTGCTTTGGGTGAAGATCTCCACACACTTAGGATAGGGTGTACGGAACTGAAAGCGGCGCCACACGCCGGCCTAGGGTACCATTTCCTAAGAGTACAAGTAGGAAACCACTGGAGCCTCGGGGTCCTCAAATGGAGAAGGGGCCAAACTCGCAAGTCGAAGTCGAAACGATAGGGTGACGACGTAGCGTGCAAGTCTGCGGAGTGTCAAGCTCAACTCAGCAAAGGTTAAAATTCAAGCAGGTACGTCAGAGTGGCCAACTCTGATTTCACCAGATCAGATGGGCGTCTTCGTTGGTAGCGGTCCCAAGTGATCTGCCGCTACCCCCTGCTCTAAATGAAGAAAGCTCAGTGTACAACTCAAAAGAATCCCTGTGACTACAAGGGGCACACACTTATGGATATGCGTACTGATTTGACAGCGGTGCCACACGCCAGCCTAAGTTTTTAAAAGGCTTGAGGTGGCAGGAAAATGTAGGTTAAAGGCCATCGGTTTTGGGTTGGAGGCCATCGCAAGGCTGTTGGGGGCCAAGACCTAAGGTTGGAGGCCATCGCTAGTAGGCGGTGGACCATAGACACAAAGTGACAGCAAGAACAAAGTTGGAGGTCATCGCTAGTAGGTTGGAGGCCAGGGTACCAAGTTGGAGGCCAGTGCTACCAGGTTGCAGAAAGCACAAGAAGCACAAGAAACACAAGACAGCCAAGGTTGGAGGTCCTTGCTAGTGGGTGGGGGCCAGGGTGCCAAGTTGGAGGCCAGTGCTACAAGGTTACAAGAAGCACAAAAAGCACAATTATAGGACCGGATAACCCCACATGTGAACAACTTCGACAGATTGAGGCTGCAGGGGTAAAGTGTGGAAGAGTGAGCGTGGGGAAGAGACAGGCGAAACAGATATAAGGCGTGAGGGTCTCTGTGTGTACGTGAGGTGTGTGTGTGTGTCCCACCCTGGACAAAGGGTCTTACCCCACCACTCTTCCCATTTTACACAGGCAGGGGGGCAATGCACGACTGACAGACATTGCCCAACGAAGACGCTGTCAGCTCGTGGTGAAGCAATGCGGGACGCCGCATTGTGTACCTGCCGAGGTTTTTTTCCACAAGCTGTCACCCTACTTTTCCAAGATTTGTTTCATGGTTCTTCATGATACTCCCCCAAAACCTTCCCTTTGCCGCGTTTGTCTTGCAGCTGGGCCGCGCCGACCGATCGTTCAGCAGACTTGACCAACAACTTGTTGAAACACCTACAAGTCTTTCGGACTTTTCACCATGCCGTTCCATCGCCTTCTTTCCCATTGAGACAATTGCGTTAACTGAAAACCCAAGTTCGAAGTGTGTCCTGCTCAGCCGTCCCACTCGGGTGCTGAGTGTGATCCCCGTCACAGGGGCGCCGTTCCTGCATGGGAAAGCAACCACCCCAACGCACCACCGCTCACTGGAACTTCACAGGAAGGCACCGACACCCTCACAGAATCAACCGCCACACCGGCCGCCGGGCCAAAAAACGGTTCTTGAAAAATCCCTCAGATTCAGAACTTCTGATTTCAGATTTCGGCATTCAGCTTTCTTTTCATGGTTTCCAGTCATGTGCGCGTTTCTGTGTTCGTTATGTTGCTGCCGCGACTCTTTCATCGACAGCACTCAAGGAAGGGCATTACAACTCTTCAGCTTAATTCGAGATGCATGAACACACACCTACCAACAAGCTTACATTTAGCACCACCTTACAACATACTCACCACCGACACCAGAGATGGCACCTTCAACAACAACAAGACAATACAACTCGGCAATTCTCCGCTGCTTTTTGCTGCCGCGCCGCGCCGAGCCATAGCTACGACCACGACATGCGTTTTCCGTGGCCCTACGCTCACACCACGCCACCACCACTACCTACCACACAACCTCAACCCACATGGCCGATGCCACAACCATCAACTGCACCCACCTTTCCCTCGACACAACCATCGGCATACCCTCACCCCCAACCACAACCATTTCAACCCCCACCGTTTTTATCCACCCCTACCGCCACTGCACTGACCTACGGCACACCACCCACTTGGACTTTTGTCCCCCCATATCACGTGCCACCGCAACCCACACATCCAGCTCCAGTGTTTCCGACAGCAGCACCTCCCCCGTCCTACCTGCTGCCACCACCTCATCCCACACCACCAGCGGAACTTCCCCCCCCACTACACTGACACATCCTCCTCCAACACAGCAACAGACTGCGATTGCCAATTATCCATCCACAGATCCCCAATGCGCCATCCCCCAGGGCGTTTGGCAACCCTATTCAGCTTTTCCCCCCGTCACACAGCCTCCACTCCAACCGGGGCCCCCGCCACCGCCTCCACAAATCATCAACGCCTCAACGCCAACCCAACCTCCACTTCAACAGCCGCTACCATCGGATCCAACACCACCGATCCAACCCATCCCCACGACTGCCCAGGACAATCCACTACCAGTCCAAAACACACCTCCACCAGCTGCCGTATCCCAACACTCAGCATCCCCATCGCTGGTATCTGCCACACCAGCACCTGGACCTTCACTACCAGCACCAGACAAACCTGACACCACTGCCTCACCAGCACCACAACCACCTTCCCCACAACCACCACACAGCAGTCGCCGCCACCATCACAAGAGCCGACGCAAGTCCGACCATCACCACAGAGGACGCCACCGCCACCGCCGCCGACATCGCCACCACCGCCATTCCAAACACCACAGCACAACCCGGCGACGACGGTCGCCTTCAACATCCACCTACACATCTAGCCTCACACCATCCCGCAGTCGGTCCCCACCACAACCCATTGATCTACGCCCAAACACCGAACACACCAACCCTGATCCCTCTCAATATCCCACCACAGCCGTTATTCGTCGCCCAATCAACCGTTGGCGACCTCCACCCAACTTTCACACCTTCACACCTGCAGACCAAATCCTGGAATGGCTCGAATTCCACGCCGCCCAATTCGACAATCCCAACCGACCACAACACCAGTACATTGCCAATATCCTCACAGACTGCAACATCACCTACAAGGAGATCACCGATTTCCGACAATATACCCACGCTAAGTGGAATGATACAACTCACCAATACGACCAATTCCAGTACTATGCCATTTCACTTCCCTTCCTCAACACCAAAGCCACTACACCCGAGCCACCTGCGGTTTCCCGCGCCACATCAACCCACCGGGAAGTCGCCCACATCAACGCAGGCCACACAGGCCCCGTCGGTAACATTTCCAACATTCTACGCCAAGGCCGTTTTTTTACCCAGCACACTCCACTTTGCCAACTACCCTGGATTTTTTGCCCAGGGCGTTCGCATCACCCACAACCAACCCCATGACCACAACGAGCTTGCTCGCATCATCCACAACACCTGGCAACTCCACAAGAATTCCCATTCCCTTATCATCACACTCCTTGCTTGGGGTGCTGCCACAAAGTATACCTCTGGAGGTGAGGAACACGCCATGAACCTCCTTAACGACCACCATGGTGCGGTCTTTCATCAGAAGGGCCGCTGCTGGGTGATCCACCCGGACCACGCCATTGTCAAAGGACTGGCCTGGTCCACCAACTCCACTCCACCGGACCCATAACGCCACTACCACACATCCACACACCACTACCACCTCCACATCCACTTTTGGTTTCACACCACCACCCAACCTTTGCTGTAGCAGCAAAAAAGAGCCTCTTGCAGCAGCCACGGGCATTTTGAACCCTCCATTTTTCTAGCTCCGTAGTGTTTGCTGAGAATCTTTTGAATTGTATCGGCTGTTTTGAAGGAGTCTTTCACATGTCAGTTTCTGCATCGTGGAGAGTGATTCTTCAAGTCATGTACTCAATTGTCCAATCAGCATTGCGTACTCGCATTTTTGCCTGTGGGAATTTGATGCTCGCTTAATTCATATGCATGGCCTCGGCATGATGTGCTTCCTCAGACTCGCCGCTTTCCGGCTGCTTTGGCGCGCTGCCGCAGCAACCTGTGACGATTCTTGACTACTGCACACCCCTACATCTCAGCCCCATGAGCAGCACGCTGACACCTCTACAAAACGACACCTCAACTCTCCTACACAAAACCGCAGTGGCACTTTCCCAGGTGCACAACCTGCTTCGACAAGCAACAGATATTGTAGCACACCTCCACACGGTTTTCCTCCACCACAGCCACCAAGCAGACCCCACTTTCCGCCAACACTTTCAGCCACTTCCAACTCCACCCAATCACCCCATACGTTTACCATCCACCACCTCATCCTGTGACTCAGCACCATCCAGACCACCCATCCGTTTACCAGCACCACCCTTACAGGACTCAGACGACACTCCAACAACACCCCCTGTTCCACAACCCACCACAACACGCAAGCGGAAGCAACCACCCCCACCACCACTGAACCAACACGCCGATTGGGACGCTTGGGACGGCGACGCTGATTGTCGCCTTGTCGAACTCAAAGAAAACCCAAAACTTCGTCCCAACTGGACTACTGTGGCCCGCCGAGTGGGTTTCTCCGTTGCGCAATGCCAAGCCCGATGGCAAGAACTCAAAGACATGCAACGACAGCAAGACCAGCAACTTTTCTCCACACCACTACCACCTGCACCACCAAGGCAAGCACCTTCCCCCTCGCCAACACCCACATCACCAGCAGTTTCCCCAGCACCACATTCACAACCAGACTTCTCCCCTTCCCCCACCACAACACCACCGACTTCACAATATCCAACGACTCCAGCTGCTGCGCTGCTGCCGCCGGCTGCTGAGCGAACGCTTAGTGAAGACAGTCATCCGGAGAAATCTCCACTCACGCCAGTTGGCAGTTATTTCATTTGATCCGTTTCACCCACCTTCCTTACGGCGTGCCGCGTGACAAATCCACTGACATGCATAGTCTTTTAGTACTTCACACCCAGACTATGTTCACCAAGTTGCCCACCTTCGATTTGTCAGTTTTCAGGCTCACCTCAGCTCCGCAGCCTTTTGTACGCCATCACAGTCCACCACCTGTCATGGCCAATCCTCGCGCTCGCCCTCATAGCAACCCCGATGATACACAACACTACCTCCCACAGAGCCCTCCGAGCTGGCTCCAACCTGGCTCCAACCTTCGATTTGTACCCAACCCGATTTTCAATCCCTCAACGGCTCTTTGGACATCCTCTCTATGGTCAACCAACATCTCCGCCGTCACCCATTCCACACTGAACCTATGCCAAGCCGGACTTACTTTCAGGACCAGAGAGCATACAACCTCCTTTACCGACTGCGCAACGACCTGATCTTGCTGGACCGCCTGATCGATGACCTCTCTCAGGCTCGACGACTCCTTCAATTTGTTACCACCGGCCCCGGGCTCCCAGGACAATACCGCATCAACCCCACAGCCACACTCTCCAGCAGAAGCCTGGCTATTATCCACAATATACCGCCAGGTTTTCCACTACCACCCGGGCTTTCCAGCCGTTCACCCTCTCCTTCACCACGTACCCCACCACAGGACGCAGCCCGCCTGCACTCATACTGGACAGGCCCTCCACCACAAACCACCCCGACAACCCACACCAACACTACCACTCACACTAGGGAACGTTCACGGTCCCGCGACAGCCTCTCACACCACATGGGCTAACTACAGCAACATCCAACCTCCAGATCTACGGCCGCCACCGCGCTTTTTTGCCAACTATGTGACATCATCCCTGTTCACAGCTACTGTTGTGTAGTTTTTAAGTCTCACTGACTTTCTCGGCGAGCGGAAAAACTCAGCCATGCAACAGAAATTCTTTTCACATTCACACTGCCTACTAGTTTTCCCTATTGCTTTCCACCTTCTGTCCGCAGCCATTTGACCGAACATTTTCTTCATAAACGTGCGCCCTTCCTACGACATGATGCCTCCCGATGATCTACGAACTCCACAGCCTCCTTACTCAGCGACCACTACGTTTCCCCCTGACCAACCCACTTCACACCACAGCTACTCTTTACCGAGCAATCCCATGCCATACTTGGCTCCATCCGTGACACACCAACCTGAACTACTCCTGCTCCACTGGATGATCAATACCATCTCCTCACTTGTCGAAGATCTCCAACATCACCCCATTGTGCGAGATCCCATCCCCCCAATGTCTACTTTTACCAATACACCAGCTTACAGACTTTTTCTGCAGACACGCAACACATTGCGACATTTGATCAACACCACCCACGACGCCCGCCGTGGACTCAACAGGCTTCAATTCCTTCCTGGCTCACCAGGCTCCCCTGGCCACTACCGCATTGATCCCACCCTTGACATCCCACCACAGCAAACCAACCTCCCCTCCGGAACTACTTCACAACGCAATCCCGCCACACCATCACTCACCAACACGCCACCGCTCCTCCACCGGTTCAGTGGCAGAGACAGGTCTCGTTCTCGAGACCGGCTTCCCCTCACCACACTCTCACAGCCCAACCACACAACCTCAGGGCACCAGATCCTCCCGGACCGACCTTCCGCTCCCGGCCACCGCGGACACCTGCACCAAGCACTCTGGACGGCCTCCACCTCCAGCTCCACCTCCTCGGTAGCTTGCCATCTGCTTGCTAACACACCGTCCTCCTCCCCCTGAGGCGCCGGGTAATGCTTGGTCTCACACATTACGCTTTGCTCAGCGATCGAAAAAACCGGTCCTTTTAGCTTTCTTCACTCTATCTCTATGTTACCACCCAGCAGCCACACATTTATCTCCGCAGCCATTTGAACTTTCGACGGGCTGATCCCCACAACTCGCTTCGCCTTCCCACCACCATCCCATGGACTACGACTCTCCTGATTGGGATCGCACTCCCACGGAGTCTATCGAAGTGAAGGAAGAGATGCCACACCTCACCAAAGCAGAAGCCGATGCACCCTCTCCCAATGACCCAAAGCTGGAACTCACGAAAAAGGAAGAGGACTCCCCACAGCATGCTCCCATGCTTTGCCCTCCGGTCAGCGCAGTACCGGACAAAACTTCTACCACGTCTACAACACCACCAGCCAAAGCCCCCCCAGTCTCTCACAACTCATACCGCAACCTATCTACACGCAACACACCACAGATCAACCCCAAGACAACACCAACACCGCCTGATGCCATCCCTCCGCACACCACACCAGCACCACCATCCACTACATCCTCCACCAGCACAGAGGACCCAGTTATCCTCACCACCAATGTTCCCATTCTACCGAAAGCACGTCCGGGGCACCCGCCCATCAATACCACTTGGGTGCGGCCTCCACAATGGCACCACGCCCACCCTTCAACAGCACCCACACGCAACCCTGTACAGGTCATTATTCCACGTCCCCACCGGAACGGCCAACCTCTACCCTTCCACTTTTCCAACGACATCAAGCATTACCTCAATCCCACAGCACACCCCACTCGACGACCAGTCACATCCAGTCCCGTACCACCATTTCACTTTCGCCCAACCAATACTACCAACACCACTACAGTTTTTCCACCGGTACCCCCCATTCCCGATGCGCCACTAACAGAGCAGCAGGCGGCCACGCTCCAACAAACCATCCTGCGGATTGCGCGCCAAGCTGCCGCTGCAGCCGCGGCCGAGCTCAACTCCCGCCACAGCAGCTCATAGTCTCACCCCATACCTTCACACAGCGTGTGATGAACAAAAAGAACGCCACCTTCGTTCTGTCTTTCACTTACCACTTTTTCGACTTTTCCTACTGTTTCATGCCCATTCTATTTGGTTTGACACCTGGGTCTAATCTCCCACATGCAGGTGTGTTCTACCTGACTGCAGCCGTTTTTTCAAACTCGTGATTGTTACCTGCAACTCTGCACCGCCTCCACACGTAGTTGTCAATGGAGCGCCACGCCGACTATGATGAGCAGTCTGAGGTTCTACTTTTCTTCAATGACGATCCGGAGGAAACACCTCCGCCAGTGCAGGATCCAACATCCCCGCTGCAGCCTCCACCCAATCCACTTTCCCCACCCTCACAACCCGCACCATCAGCCACTACCAACATCTCGGCAGACCAATCGTTTTGGGCCGAAGTATACACCCTCCAACCACCCCACGCCCTTATGGGCATCCTCACAGACCTTCACGTCCACAGATTCGTTCTTCACCAACACCTGGACAGCCTCAACGCCCTCACTGACACCCCTATCGGACATCCACCTCTAACAGATACACTCCCACCACCTGTCCAGCGCCTCATTGCCATTTACCACAACAACGTACAGCGCATCCAGAGCCACACGCGCCTGGCTCTCAATGCCATTGACACCATGGCTCGGTTTCCCCCAGCAGCATACTTCCTGGATCCCAACCTAACCGCACAGACCTCCACATCAACACACACCGAGACAGACCATCCTCCCAGTTCCACTTCACCCCTTCGATTCTACCCAATTCCCACCGCCACAACCAGAACTACTACTTTGCAGGACGTCGCCACTCAAACTCCTCCACCTTCAGAATCCATTCTGGCCAATCCACTTCCACCACTTCTCATGCACGAATCCCAACAGACCACTCCTCGAGCAACCCCCCGAACAGCCACCCACCACCGTCATATCCAGACGGACATCCACGCTATCGTCCAGCTCCCTTCTTTTGCCGGCCTCATCCCCACAGCAGACAGCAACCAATCGGCAACTTCCCCTCCCGCTGCCAGCGGTACATTTTCCACAGCATCCCCCAATCCCACATCAGCCACCAACAAGCAACCACACGATCGGTGGCAATACGTCAACCTCATCCCCACACCTCCTGTCACTTTGCCGGAACAGCCCCACACTCCACCTACATTTCCATCCCCCATCGGCGGCGCACCACAAAACAGGCGTTCCAAGACACCTCCCCGCACCACCGCCCCCACCCGCACCCGCCAGCCAGATCCACGCACAGGCTCCCCGACCCCCCACAGCAGTGCCTCTGGCATCAACCGCCATGCTACCACTACAGTCCACCCACTTCCAAAGCGACCTCCACCATCGCTCTCTCAAGCCCTACAGCAACACTCTACCACTGAACCCCTTCAGCCTGTTCCCCCGGCAACTGGCTGCCCGTGCTATCAAGGCGGATCTTATACGCCAGCACCCTCAGTGGCACCACCGACAGCCGCTCCCACGCCCACTCACCCATGGCCAGCACAGTACTCCCTTCCAACACAGCAACCCACCCCATTCATCTCACCACAGACTGGCTCCTCCGCCTTGAGTTCACCACCCCCAGTGGTCACACTCCGCCCACCCACGATCTGGTTGGACGCGCAAGGGCGCCCCTTGCCGCTATCACAACAGGAGTACGATCCAGTCACCGACCCGTGGCATGCAGATAACCATTGATCACGCAGCTGCAGCGCCTGAGGCGCCTGCCATGATTTCACCGAGGATGATTTGTACAACACCTTTTCCTACCCTCACTCCTTCCACGTCTTTGCCATGTAAGTTTTGTTTATACCACAACTTTCCAACAACACGCCCACCATCATCTTCGGACAGCCGCCCAGCTTGCTCCGCAGCCAACCACGTTCAGTTTCACCTTGCACAACGAAAAACAGCGCGCTTTAGTGGACAGTCTGACTTTCAACATGTTGTTTGGATCCATGCAGACGCCGTCGTGAGTTTTTCGGTTTTTTTCAGTTTTTCCTGTGTTCGCCGCGGTCCTTTGAGTTTGCGAGTTTTTCTTTGAAATCTTTTCCGACAGCATGACCGTTGTAATGCCACCATTGCTCCCTCATTTGACTGTCCTACACCTGTTTTCCCATTTTCAGCTTGCTCAAATCAACAACCGGTGCTCCACGCCCATGATCCAGTGATACTTCGCCCAGCCACCATGGACGCGCAGTGGCAGCAATACTACTGGAATCATTATTTGATGCAGCAACATCATCAGCAGCTCACCAACCCAGATACCACAACTTCTCCTCCCACCACCGCACACCACACCTACAGCCCCACAGGCACCTATGGCCCACTCACTCACGCACTTCGTACACACCACGTCCACCACTCCAACCCTTATGTGACTCCACCGTACACACCGCCATCGCAGCACACGCCCCCACCCCAGGCACCCACCTCCCAGCCGGAGTTTCCACCTCCGCCGCCGCCACCCCTGCCCACGGCCGAACCTGTCACTCCACCACCATCGACCTTCCAACACAGCCCACCGCCACCCCCTACCACACGTGGCACCACCGCGCCTGCCCCACCGCCCCCACACATCCCATCCCCCACACCACCTATTCCTGACTCCTGGAACCCAACCGAGCAACATTGGGACTCCAACACCCTACACGGCCACCAACTACATCGTACAATTCAACCCACCCAGTGGTCTCGCAAAGCAGGAGTGGCCGGCCTCCCCACCTTTGAGGTCTTCCCGTGGCAATTGGCTTACCACGGTACCTCCGAGTTCACCGCCCGTACCCTGAGCAACGGCAAATTCACAGGTTTCATTGCCACCAGAAGCATAGCGGAGTCGGTCTTCGTGACCCTTTTTCTCCAACAACTCCGCGAGAACCGCCTTGACCTTGACGGCATAGCGGAGGCTCTGCACACACAACAGAGCACAGACGTTCCAAACAAAACTACCCATGCCCGAGCGTTCCACGCTCCCCTCATCAAACTGCTTATCGACCAATTGCAAACCCACTCCCCAGCACCTGCGGAAGGCTCCGCTTTACGCGCCCTCAAAAACACCAACGACGAACTGGCTCGGGCACGTCAGAAACTCCAAGACCTCGGCAACCCGCTCACACCAGTCAAGAACACCGGCCGATCTTCTGCACCAGCCGCCCCTTCCCACGCACCCACACCACCGCCACCGAAGCCACCAGCCATCACTGACGTCTTGCAACCACCACACCCCACCCTGCAAGACGACATCCCCGACGGCTGGAACTACCCAGATATCCAACAATGGGTCACTACCTTTGACCCCGCCATTCAAGAAGCTGCGAAGGAAGTCATCCGACTGCTGCAAACAAGCAAAGTCACCACGCAGCAGCTAAAAGAAGCAGCCACCAAGTATGGCCTACCCCTCAACCGAGTCAACCGACTCCCCATTCGCAGCCTACAACAGCTGGTGGGAGTCGGAGCAGCCATTGGTTGCTGACTCGCCATCGAGGCCCAGCAGCAACCCAGCCACACCAACCTCACCCAACTTTTCCACCTACACCGCGCACTTTCCACGCTCATCCACCGCACCCAATACATCGACCGCGCCGAGGCCATCTTTGCAACCGGCCTCATCCATATCACACTTCTTTTCGCTTACCCGTCCAACACCCATCGCTCACAACAATGGCGCAGCCGCCTTCGCCAGCTCCACATTTTACCCCACACCTACCACTACCACAACTTCCTCTCTTCCAATTCCGTCTACATCAAGCTCCACTTCAATCCCGACCAACCCCAACGCTGCTACCATCAACATGGCCACTTCTACGTTGGCTCCACAGCTATCGGCATCCCCCACCGCGAGCACAATCGCCGCGCCAAACTCAAACAACTCCAAAACAACATTCCCATTTCTGCAGAACTCTCCTTACGTTATTGGCATTCACACAACAACATCCACCACTACACCACTATCCAACTCACCTCCCATGACACATACGACCAAGCCTGGATCCAAGAGCACCACTACATCGCCAACTGGATGCCTTCACTCAACTGGCCTTTCATTTCCCACCACCTCAAACTAAAAGCTCAGGGATGGCAGTTCGCAAAACACAGAGCCCACTTCTACTCCAGACTAGCCACCCACAAACGACTGTTCCGACGCCTTCGACAACGCCAGTACACCCTCAGAGAACCACACCTCTACACTTCCACTAAGCATCACGCCCTCCAACTTCTTCGCAACCTTACCAAACACACCGCAGCCTCTTTTGAGGCAGCAAAACAGATAAGAAGCGGCCGCCGCACGGACCTCGAGGTGTATGCAATTCGGCGTATGGCCGCAAATTTGGAAGAACCTGGTCGCAGCCGAGCTCTTCACATCCTCAACAAAGCCTTGATCTACCGCAACCTCACGCCACCAAAGCCAAACATCCCATTGACAGTGCCCTTCTTGGCCCATGACGACTTCACCAAGCACTGCCAACAATGGCTTCGTACCACTATCCAGCAGCACAAGCATTTCACCATTCCCCTCCACCTCCCTCCCACAGACTGAGGGAAGCCGCCCACAAAACCCTCCGCTCCCACCTGCACAACCACCGCACATGGGAGGACACCCTCCACTCCCCGCCAGATCCAGCAGACCTCCCCTGTGCATGCGATCACCTTCGCACCCTCCTGCAGAATCCCGATACCCCTACCATCAACGGCCACTACATCCTTACACTTGACCAACTCCAACTCCCTACACACCTCAGCATTTTCCTCAACGCCAATATGAACAGCACCTATTACTCAAGCAAAGCTCGGTACTTCCTCATTTTCAAGACGGCCTATACCAAATGGCTCAAACTACAGGGGCTTCCACCATCCCTAGTTCAACACCTACAGCCTTTCCTTGAGCACCAATGGCGCCTTCGCAACACACACCTCAAGCAGCAACCCCGTTTTACGGCCCGCCTGCTTCGTCAACTCCAAGAACATTTGGGCAAACACACATTACTCCACCATGCCGACCATGAGCTCCAACAACTCCGGCTGTTTTGCCCTCGCCAATATTTCACTGGCGCCTTGAATACCTGGCAATCCCCCGAGCTTTTCGAACCACTTTCCTACATCACTGCCGCCAACATCCACGACCACCTGGCCGCCACTGTCCCCCCCATTTTGCGCACTCGCTACAAGTGGGGCTTTCGCAAAGATTTCAACATTCCTTACGGTGTTGTCCACCTCAAGGAGAAGAAGCACTGGCAAAAAGGCCGTACAATTATCTCGTACTTCCAATCACTCAGTGGCAACCTGCTTCGCATTACCAGCCGTGCCCTTGACATCGTCCTCCAACACCTTTACCCTCAGCATCCCGGCCAAATGTCCATCCCCCAGCTTTGGCACCATTTTCACAGCTACCTCACCCAAACCCCACCAGACATCTCACTACACGCCACCAACGATGACCTGGTCGGCTTCTTCAACTCAGTCCCACAACACAGACTTATTGATGCTGTACACTCCCTCATCCACCACTGGCAACAACAGCAGTCCACACACACCTTGACGGTGGACGTCCAGGCTACCGGCAATCCTTTCCACCACTCACACATTGGCAGACACCACAGGAAACACCCTACCCAACGTACCATCCAGACTTCTGACATTACCACCATCGTGGCTTTTGCCCTCAACACATGCATTTTCCGGGCTTGCAACAACACTTACAAACAAATCCGAGGGGCCGGGATTGGATCCCAGCTCTCTCCAGCCCTATGCAATGTTGCCATCACCCTCATTGAGCATTCCTGGCATCAGATCCACAACAACCTCCTTCAACACACCGACCTCCATTTTACTTACTATCGATATGTCGACAACCGCTTCATTGTCCACAACGAACACTTCCTTCAACACCCGGCTATCCAAACCCTCATCCACCACAATTTCTTTGGCGACCCAGTTGAACTTGAACCGGTGGAGGATTTTCATCTCCTCGGCTTCAACATCGACCTCCCACAACGCACCATCACCTACATGCAACCTTCCCAACCCTGGAAAATCCGGGATTCCACAACCGCCGGGAGCCAGCGCTTGGCTCTATCAGGCCTCCAATCACGACTCCACACCATTCGAAAATACACATTCCCACCCTCCAGCGCTGACGTTGCTGCGGCTGAACTCGTTAACCTATATGTCCAAAAGGGGCATAACTACCACGCCTGCCACCGGTTTTTGAAAACAGCGCCGAATGCGGCGACTTGTGTGTGTCCCACCCTGGACAAAGGGTCTTACCCCACCACTCTTCCCATTTTACGCAGGCAGGGGGGCAATGCACGACTGACAGACATTGCCCAACGAAGAC
>CAXAMN010001370.1:145695-158262 GCA_963970005.1 Durusdinium trenchii
AGTGTGTTCAGCGCAGGTACGTCCAGAAGGCGTCCCTTCCGGATTTCACCTCGGTGCAAGGAGTGTCTTCGTTGAGTGGTGACTCCAAGACCGCGCACCACTCCCCTGCGTGTGAAACTGTGGTGAAGGTGGTGGTAAAGGTGAACCCTTGGCCCAGGGGTTGACACACTCTGACATTGGTTTTCAGTTAACTCAGTTCCCAGGTCAAAAATGGCGAAGGAACGGCAGGGTGAAAGGTCCGAAAAGTTGAAGGTGTTTGAACAAAGGCTGTTTCTCAAGTCTGCAGAAAGTCGGCGGCGGCGAAAACGAGCGGCGCAGCTGACGGCGGCAAACGAAAACAGTTTAAGGGGTAGGTATCATGAAGGACCATGAATCAAACTGATCAAATTGGACAGCGTGTTCAACAGTTGTAGGAGGTACGTTTGCAGCCCTCCCCAGTGGCCTCTTCGTTGGCCATCCGCCACTGGGGAGGGGGATGGCCCCCTGCTTTGGAAAATGGTGGTGACGGTAACGATGGCAGTGAACCCTTTGGCACAGGGGGTGACACACACACGGTGCCGCTTCGCGGCGCGCATGTGAAAAACCTAAATAGTCACCTAAAAAGCCTTAGAAACAAAAGAAAAGAAAGACAGAAAGAGCAGCGCTAAGAGGGCAAGAAAGAAAGATAGGTGTAGGAAAAATGAATACTTAGCCCTTGACTGGGGTAGGGAAACGAGCCTCAAGAACAACCAAAAAAGCCTGAGAGAAAGCCCAAGAAACGACCGAAAGCGTAAGAAGGAAAGCGGGGGGCAGGGAAGCGTATGTACATGTGTGTGTCCGTGTGTGTGTATGAATACTTAGCCCTCTAGAGTTACTGATTACTTAGCAGAAATGAATTACGTGCAATAGCTAGGGAGCGGGACTTTAGTCTTAGACCGCCCGGGTAGGAAAGACTAGAAAAGGAACAACACAGGGAAAGGCACCGACACACAAGTGTGTCGAGTACCATTTCCCTATGTTGCCCCAATTAGGTAGGGAGTAGAACTCAGGGGGGGGTTGGGAAACCTGCCTCATTGGGGGTAGAGTACCGTTTTATAGCCCGGCGGCTGACCAAGTAATCCCGTTTTTTGGCCCGGCGGCCGTTGAGGCAGTTAATTCGGTGGTGGAGGTGAATTCCAGTGAAATTCCGGTGAGCGGTGGTGAGTTCCGTTAATGATTTCCCAATGAAACGGCGCCTCCTTGCGGAGGATCACACTCAGCACCCGAGTGGGACGGCTGAGCGAGACACACTCTGACATTGGTTTTCAGTTAACTCAGTTCCCAGGTCAAAAATGGCGAAGGAACGGCAGGGTGAAAGGTCCGAAAAGTTGAAGGTGTTTGAACAAAGGCTGTTTCTCAAGTCTGCAGAAAGTCGGCGGCGGCGAAAACGAGCGGCGCAGCTGACGGCGGCAAACGAAAAAAGTTTAAGGGGTAGGTATCATGAAGGACCATGAATCAAACTGATCAAATTGGACAGCGTGTTCAACAGTTGTAGCAGGTACGTTTGCAGCCCCCCCCCAGTGGCCTCTTCGTTGGCCATCCGCCACTGGGGAGGGGGATGGCCCCCTGCTTTGGAAAATGGTGGTGACGGTAACGATGGCAGTGAACCCTTTGGCACAGGGGGTGACACACACACATACGCGCGCTCACTGCTTGTCACAACATCGGGTTTCGCAGAATGCCTTCTGCTCCGAGCTCTCCAGAGAAAGATCTATTTCTCGGTTCAACGACCCAAAGGTCTTAATATGGCTCACACCAATAGCATCCTACATCCTAAGGTGAGTACCCAGCACGCACGGCATCTTGTCAGGGCTGTCACATAGGGAGAACTGTGGTAGAAATCAGTCAACAAAAATTCAGGATGACCAGGCTTCAGACCCATGCACAGCTGCGCAGCAATCGACAGCAAGGACGAGCTGTGACGGTCTTCATGGAACAGTACAGTACAAGGAGTATCACCTTGGAAGAGCGTCAGTACGAGGTGAGCCGACTGCAAACCCTGCTCGAGGCGAAGACGGGGGACAGGAGGGACGTTGGGGGACGACGACGACCGCCAAGTTTGTGTCCCGTTCCAACCAAAAGCCCAACGGCGCTGGGCATGCAGTTTCTCACGTTTCGCCTTCCGGGTGTTTGTTTAGAGAGGCCAGGGTGAATTGAAATTCTCGTCCATAATGGCAGTGGGTGGGCGAGGTTCTCACCTTCCCCACCTTTGAACCTCAAGAGGGTGGTTGTGTTGATGTGAGGGATTGTCTTCCTTGCCTCTCAAAGGAGGGTGGTCGCCCTGCTCGAACATCAAACATTTGGTTTGCCCCCAGGGTATTTTTCATTCTAGCAGGCTTACCAACTTTCTGCATGGGTCAAAGTAGGCTGTAGATGAACGAGATGTTCTTCTAGGTGGACAGGTTGTCTCTCAGGCCCTTTTCCATTTTCTGTGGTGAGATAGGGTGCCACTTGCCATTGTACATATTGTTGCCTCTGAGTTCCACTGCAACAACAGCTAGACCATTGGTTGCCGCTGCCTTTTCCGAGCGCAGAGAATTGAGACTTTAGTAAAGCTGCTTGAAATTTGCTAAATATTGGAACGGAACCTAGGTGCAGTGGGAATTTGACTTTCTTTTCAGGGCTCCCAGCTTGGAGGGGGTGAGCTTGACACGCCGCAAACCGATTAGGTTTCATCGACAACGAATATTGCCTTTTGCCGTACTTATATAGCGTGGCAGTGTTTGTATTTTTTGATCCGATGGACACCCTTGTGAAGGGTTCGTTCTATCGTGGTTCTGTCATGGTACCCACGATCTTGATCGAACTTTGTGGATCTCCAAGAAGTCTACCATAGCAGGCTTTGAACAAGATGTCCTTGAACAAGATGGCTTTGAACAAGATGATGCCGACGGAAGAGGATTTGCGGGACCTTCCGGCAAGGTGCCAGCAAAAGCTTGACCCTTGAAGCGCTAGCTTCGAAGATATGCTTTCAGCTGGCATATCGACAGGAATATCCCTATCACTATCTGACTAAAGATACACTGTGACAGTGAGCCTAAAGTGAAAGCGGCCTTGTGTGGAGAGACAGCAAGTGCATATTGAAACAAGCTAACTGTTCAACAGTGAACCTCAAGAGTAGAGATGTGTTGTGTGAAACGGACAAGAAACGAAGCTGTGGAAGCGCCTCTGCCCCCTGTGTTAGCCGCAGCTGTCCTTGAGCCGCCTCGCCCATGGTCAGAGATTGGCTCATTTCGGTCAGTGAAAGCCCAGCCGCCTGTACAGGTGGTCAATCCGCTGGCCCCATGCCTGTGCCGCCGGGTTCGGGTGGTCAGGGTGTAGGAGGACGGTCGCTGCTCCACGCTGGAGTGTGGTCCCGACTGGGGCACATTAGCTTACCTGACCGTCATCGCACAGGCATGTGGCCCATGGGGAAATTGGAGCCTCTTCAACCTGGCTCGCGGTGGACATGCTGCTATGACCGTCATGGATCTACGAGAAGCCAACAAGCCCACGCTGTCTCTCGTCAACAAGATCACAAAGGACCGAATCAGAGCGAAAAGGTGCATCTTCATTGAGCAACCTCTGGGCTCAACATGGCTCAAACAGCCAGAGTGTGCCGACGTCCTCAAGTACATCGATGAGGGCATCCTCCTGGTTCTCCGAGTGGATGGATGTCAAGTTGGCTATAAGGATGCTGAGAGCGGCCTTCCCAACAAGAAGCCCTCGCTCTATATCACCACCTTGCTAGCTGCTGAGAGTGTGTTTGATGGATGCCTTTGTGATGGCTCTCACCAACATGAGCACCTTGAGGGCAACAACAAGTATGGCTCGAGAACAGCGCAGGCCTCTGTCTGGCCTCACACTTTGAATGAAATGGTGTTGCAAGCAATGGTCCAACAAGCATCAGCTGAAGCAACTGCATCTCACAACACAGCAGAAGCCTTCCCTTCTGAAGTACGTCCCGCTGAAGGTCCACCTGGTGAACATGCAGCAAAGAGAAGGAAGAAAAAGGGAAGAGTCGCGCAGCTCGTTGGCCAGTATGCTGCTCCACCGGTCGATGTCCGACCTGATGAACCTGCGCTCTACCAGACATCAATCCGCCTGAAGAAGATCAAGAGGCCGAAGCCATTGAACCTCCATTGGACGATGCCTCGTTCCGGGCCTCGCAAGTGGCAGAGCTGGATCCAATCCTCAACATCACCGAGGGTGAGAGAAGACGAAGATGGCTCACATTCTCTCCAGAGATCAGGAAGATCCTTCGAGATCTACATGTTCAATTTGGCCATCCAACAAACACCACTCTGCAGAGGATCTTACGTCGCCAAGGAGCTGTTCCAGAAGCTCTGCAAGGCGCCGATCTTCTACGATGTGATGCCTGTGGAGATAGCATCAGACGCTGGAGGCCAAAACCTGTCCGACTGCCCACAAAGTATGTCTTCAACCACCACTTGCAGATTGACGTGTTCTATGCCCGTGATGTCGCTGGATCTTCCTTCTCCTTCCTCAACGTCATTGACGATGCGACGGGCTATCAAGTGGTTTCCTGTCTTGGGCAATCTACTGGATCTCCAGCTTCAAAGGCAGTCTTGAGGCACTTCCTCACTTCATGGAGCTCATGGGCAGGGTTGCGCCAGTCGGAGTACCTCGCCTTCTTCAGTGACTCCCTCAACGAATTTGGTGACCGTTCCTCTTGGAGCCCCTTGGCGAAATGGCAAGGTTGAGAGAGCCGGTGCACCCTGGAAAGATGTCTTCTACAAGACTGTCCACGAGATGCAACTTCAAGGGCTTGAAGATGTGATCATGGCGACCACCATCGTGACCCAACGCTGGAACTCGTTTCCACGGCCAAACGGCTTCTCACCTTCGCAATGGGTCTTGGGAGTCTCTGAGATCCGCATTCCTGGTTCACTACTTCATGAAGACGAAGCTCAAAAGTTGAAGTTGCTTGAGGCCGCAGAAGACCCGAGTTCATCTTTCGCTCGATCGCTTGGCGTCAGAGAGAGTGCCAGAGTCGCTCAGATCCGCCTCGACAACGACTCCAGAGTCCGACGAGCTCTTCTACGTACCTTTTCCGATTGGCAGCTACGTCTACTTCTACCGCGTCCAAGCCTCCGCACCTCAACAGTCACGTGGCCAAGGGCGAAACTACAGATGGTTTGGCCCTGCTCGAGTCATCGGCGCTGAGAGCCGAAACCAACATCGAGCTGAAGATCCTGAGCCTGCCACTGAAGGAGGACAGCCACATGCCTATTGGCTCAGGTATGGCCCGTCCGTGATCCTGGTGACTGGCGAACAGCTTAAGTTTGCGAGTGAAGATGAACTTCTGGCTACATTCGATCCCTGAGGAGGTCATTCACCCGGCAGTTGGTCGAGGAGCCAGGAACGACACTGACCTCCGTGGACACACTGCCATTCCGGCAATTCAAGATGATCATCAAGATGACCCTATGTCCACGCTCCCGTTCAGTCCAGGTGAACCCCTCCCCAGCCTTCCTCAGCAAGCCGTCCTGGCGCATTGGGAAATCTGCCTGAACATGAAGCAGTACAAGAACCACATGCTGTGTCTGGGAATGCAGGACCAGGTCAACTACAAGAACCCAAACCAGCTCCACTGCCAGTATCAACTCCGCCTCCTGCTGTTCTACCTCCACAAGAAACCTCTCGCAGACCAAGCGAGATATTGCCGCCCAGTCACTCCACTACAGAGTGCCATGCAGAATCCTGACGGGTTGGACGGACGGTCATGGATACCGTCCTGTTCGCACCGAATACCAACCACAAGCTGGTCCATACTACGCTGATGGTGTTCCTTGGAATTGTCTAAGCCTTCCGTATACACCATCCCGCTGAACCAGCTCAGGCACTTGAACGATGAGCAGATCAACTTGCTCAAGGAGTACGGTGCTGAACACTCCTCTTCTGAGGATAACTATGACGACGTGCCCAATGTCATTCCTGCCGAGACCTTCCTGACTGGCAAGGCCGCATCGACCGAAATCTGCCGAAGAACCTCAACGAGGAAGATCGTGAGAAGTTCCAAGCATCGATGCAAAAGGAGTGGGATTCATGGACCAACTTTGGTGCTGTTGAGATCCTCACCAGAGAGCAGATCGAGAACCTCCCACAGATGATGCACAGATCATCGGCGCCAGATGGGTTCACGCAAGAACAGCAAACCTCGGCTCTTGGCCAAAGGTATGGAGAAGAAGACCGGCAAAACAGATGCCCAGATCAAGAAGGAGTTCCCATTTCAAGCCAAGAGCAGGCTCGTGGTTCAGAGATGTCAAGAAAATCCCACTAACATCCGCTCGGATAGCCCTACGGCATCACTCCTGGCATTCAACCTCATTTGCTCAATCGCAGTGATGAAGCAATGGGTGATCACATCCTGCGATGCCTCCACGGCCTACTTGCAGTCTCAGGGCATCAGCCGCCTTCTACTGCTGCGACCACCAAGACCTCCACCTCCCCGAGTGAGCCTGCGTGACCTCTTCCGTGCTTTGGGCTCCATCTATGGCGCCAAGGATGCTGGACGACCCTGGTGGCGAAAGCTCTACAAGACACTAAGGTCACATGGATAGACTATGTCCAAGCTGGAAGCCGCACTCTTCATGTTGGTTGTTGATGGCGCCCTCCAGGGTTGATGACTTGTTGTGTGCTGGAACTGGCACTGAGTATGAGAACAGCATCGCCTCCATGGAGAAGGAGATCATCTGAAGGTGCAGCGCAAGAACTTCAGGTTTTGCGGAAAGAATGTCCGTCAGAGCGATGACTTCACCATCGAGCTCGACCAGTTTGATGCCATCGAGAGTGTGGACTACATGCCACTGGATAAGCGCCGACGTGCTATGATGGCAGCACCTTTGACACCAGAAGAAGTCACAGCCTTTAGAGGGCTCATCGGTCAGCTTGGATGGGTGACGCGCCAGACGCGTCCTGATGTCATGGTCAACGTCTCCGTTGCCGCCCAGTCCATGGGTTCACCGAAGATCCGTGATGTGGTCAACCTCAGCAAGGCTGTGAAGATGGTCAAGGAGACCTCAGAAAGCACATGGCGCTTTGTCTCCAACCCCAAGCTGAAGCTTGAGGATGTGAATGTGTGCGTCTTTGCTGACAGCTCCTTCGCCAACACTGAAGGACTGAAGTTGCAATGTGGCTTTGTGGTTACCCTCACCTTGCCTGAGATCCTCAACGGTGACCTCACCCACATGTTTGTGCTGGAGACCTACAGTGGTTCCATAAAGAGGGTTTGCAGGAGCACACTTGCCGCTGAGTCCAATGGCTTCTTGATGGGAGTCGAGGCCGGTGAGTATGTTCGAGCTCTCCTGATGGAGTTCCAGCACCCCGACGAGAAGGTTCTTTGCATGACTGACGCAAAGAGCTTGGAGAGCGCCCTGAACAAGGACTGTGGCAAGCCCACGGACAAGAGAGTCCGAATCTTGGTCGCGCAGATCAAGGAACTGCTGGGAGAAAACAACTATGAAGATGATGATGAAGCCTATGCCCACTGGCTTGACGCGAGCCAGATTCTAGCTGATGTTCTCACCAAGGTTGGCTGTGAGCGCACTTCATGAAGGTGCATGGCAGCTCACTCCCACGGAGGAAAGCCGCGGCTAAGGAGGGGTGTGAAACGGACAAGAAACGAAGCAGTGGAAGCGCCTCATGTCCCCTGTGTTAGCCGCAGCTGTCCTTGAGCCGCCTCGTCACTTCGCGACCGCAGGGCGGCCTGTTGGCACAAAACCGGTGCTGTCGAGCCGCGTCGGCGCGCGCCGGCTTTTGATGTTGTAATGGTTTTGGCAATGCCACCGGATAAGGTAGTCGCACCATGTTGCAAGAAAAACCATCTCATGACAGAAAACATGACAACGATCGTTACCCACTTTTGGGGTTGGCAGCAGCTCTCGCATGACGGGTTGTGCACTTGCCGCGCTGGCTCTCAGGGAATCTGAAACTACCATGCAGCAGCACAGCGTGATTCAGGAAGTGAATGAGGCTTCCCGCGGAGACGTGGAAGTTATTCCTGATTGAAACTGAAGTTTGGTGCTGAAGACAGATGTTGGGAGCTGCGAGATTGGTGTTTATTTGTGTTGTGGACTGCTTAAGATGGAATAACCAAAGCGGTTCATGCTGTTCAAGGATAGTTCAAGTAGTCTGGATTAGTCTGGACTCTCCATGTCATTTGTTCGCCAAAAACTGAAGCCTGACATTCCCCAAAACAACAAGCGCCATCCATGAAGCAACTCAAGCAGCTTCACCTATATGTTAGGATGCGCCGTTGGCTTTCTGGTGGGCCGGTTGGGTAGGACGGGGTGTGAGTCAGGTCGCCTGCAAACTTCAAGCCGGTTGCTTGTCTGAAAGCATTCCTGATGTGCCACTTGGAAGAGATTTGACGTGAGCGACAGCCGAGGGAGGGGCCCGTGGGCCATCTTAGGGAAGCAGAACAGCTTATTCATATTCATTCATATGGAACAGATGAGAGAACAGAATATGGTGCTCCTGGGAGATGTTTTCGTGCAGAAAATGTACAACAACACGGTGTTTTACAGTGTTTTTTTGGCTGAAGCTTCACGAAAACCTAAGTTTTGTTTGGCCTCAATTATTCAGACCAGGCCGACAAGGTTTAGAAGGAATACAAAAAAAAGTAAAACATACAAACAAGAAAATACGCCAAAAAACAACAAAACAATAAAGACCAATGTTTGAGACAAAAGGAGGATGCTATAGAATGTGTTTTTTTGTTGGTTTTGCCTTCATTTTGTCTCACACATTGTTTTTCTTTTTCTTTTTTTTTATTGTAAGAACTCCGCCCTGGTGGCGCCGACCCCTATTTTCTTGAGGTTTCGTGGGACATCGCCCAGACACACGGGATGAATAGAGCGCGAACGACAAATTGCACGCAGAGGACCAAAGGACTTTCTCTTGATACAGCCGCATATATATATATATATATATGTATCACCACGCGAACAAGTGATGACCAGTGAGTGTCCGGTATCTCTCAACCGATCGACATCGCCCAAACAGATGGGGCGAATGGATCGCAAACGACAAAGTGCACACAAAGAGAAAATGATAACCAAGTGTTGAAAGTCTTTTGATGTAAATAGGCGGCGCCAACGCAAACGAGACCGCCCAAGCACAGGGGACGAATTCTACATAGTAAATACCTGTACATGGACAGACCACGATGAAAGCATAACTTCCAGATGACAATCAAAAGCCGACAGACCGAAGAGACGACAAAAGACATAGAGCTCCCAGAAAGGTTAAAAATTATCGCCGCCGCAGCCGACATTTTTGGGCTACGAACGACGCAGGCAAGACAAACGACCAAATTTGTGAACAAACGACAACGTAACACCAAACGGCAAAAACCAGAAGCACAGGACACTTGCCATGTCTGAAAACAGGTTTCGCAAATGCGCCTTTAGGCGATGCATTTGCGCACTGGGCCCTTTGGCTATGATCAAGTGTTCTCATCAATGTGACAACTGATGTCTTCAGCAGTGTCATCAGCCATTGCTGGCAGCATAGACCGACTTGAGCCACCTCATATCATATCAAACCATATTGTTTTCTAGAGGTAGCAGGCCTAAATATACAACAACTGTTTTCTTAAGGGTCAGCTTCGCACGTTTTGATTTTACACGGCTTTGGGTGTAGAGCGCATGGGTTGCACACAGCCCATTTCAAATACAAAAGGTGCCCGCAGAACAACTTCACCACCAAACACATCTCAAAGCAGACTCTTATGTTTTCCCCAAACAGTGTGGACAAACTAGGGGTTTTTACGGTAGTGGCAAAGCAGGTGTGCTTAGATCGCTGAAGCGCGCGGGCGTGACCGGCTAATTCGTTGCTATTTACAGTACATTCATGCCTCTCGACATCGTCCATGTGCATTTCGACTGCGCAGGCACGCAGAATCTGAGGGCCCGCTGCGGGTGCTTCTAGCGACTGCGCTCTCGTTGTGGCGCCGTGCGCATTTTCGCACATGGACACTCGCTCTCAGTCTCACCCACACTCACTAGCACCCACCTTCACTCTCACTCACACTCACACTCACTCACTCTCACACTCACTCTCACCCTGTTGTCTTGCCAGTCTCTCCAAAGCGAATGTGTTCACACGCGCTTCATTGCCCGTCTCTACACTCCGCGTCGACAGGTACGCACGGTGCGCTGACCCGCATGGTATAGTCGATTGTCTGCCGTCTCACCACTCCGGGTCGACGCGCATCCCGACCAAAAAAGGCCGATGGTGTGATACAGTCCGGTAGCTTCACATTGCAGCGAGGTCCGGACTCGCGGCATCGACAGGTTTGGCAAATTCGGTCTGCCAGAGGTAGCAACAGTCCGATGGCATCTGCAGCCGAGTAATTGTGAGCCACGATGAGCCAAGCACAGAGTACGGCAGCGCTGCAATTGATCCCGCCGAAGCAATGAAACAAAACATGCGCGGGCTGTTCAGCATGCACAGCCGCAATGGACTGCTTCCAAAGTTGCTGGCATATGTCTTTCCAGTGAGTGATGCATGCGCTGCGTCTCTGAGCGTTCTCTAGCGGATAGCGGTGTGGCTGCTTCACACATTACAATTACATATGTCACTGCTCGATCGAGGCCACCTCCCTCGCACGGAGCCATTCGCTCGGAGTTACCGCCATGAGCAGTTCGCAGTTGCGTCGTGGAGAATTGAATACTTCCACAATGAACATGTTGATGCACTGTCTATCCTACTCAACCACCACTACTTCTTGCGAATCTACGTGCCTCCGGCAACAGTTCCAGGTAATACTGCCGCTCTCGCGCGTCGTACACAAGAGGCTGCATGGAAGCAACGCGCAAAAAACAAACTCGCTGGTTACCACTCCGGTTTCCAGCGGGCAGAACTGTCGCGACACTAGTTGAGTCGTGCTGCTGCGGATCACATGCCGAACCCTGTGTGAACGCAGCATCAAACAAACATGCGTCCAATGTCAAACAAATTCGAGTATCAAACTGCTACCACATCACGTGCCACCTCACACTGCGTACAACAACCACTGTTCCAAGCATCGCAGTGCGCAGCAACAAGCTCAAACCTCAGGCTACCGCCACTGCTGCCGACCGCCCTCGCGCACAGCTCGCCACTCCATCTCGCCAATGCCCCGGTCGCGTGCGCAAGGCCACTCACATAGCATTGCTCCTATCCGACAGAAACCTCATACAGGTGCTGGATCCTTCTTTCGAGATGTGTCTATATAATATTGATACATATATATATACACATTGTAAGTAATCCCACTGTATCTATATCTGGTATCTGTGTCTCCTATCAAACAGATACACATCACACACATCTGCACCAGTCCACTGAGGTCGCTGCGCCTCAAGAACGCAAACGCAGCAGACATACTACTGTCGCTTCCACATGCTGTGCTCCAAAACAGCACCGCAACACACAATGCAAAACACAGGGAAAACACAGGAAACTCTGTTTTCCACTCGACTCTTCCCTCTATTGGCGCCTGTGAACCCCGCTGAGGTGAAGAAGCCTAAAACAGTACGCAAACCAAACGTGCCACGGCGACCAGCGCCGGCGACCACAGCCCCAGTGCCGATGTGTATGTGTATGTGCGTATCTTGTGTGTGTCAGTGGCTGTGTGTAAGTTGATGTGTATGTCTATGTACGTATGTTGTGTGTGTCAGTTGCTGTGTATCAGTTGATGCGTACGTGGGCATCAGTTGTTTTGTCTGTGTCACTTGCTGTGTATAAGTTGATATGTTGTGTCTGGGTCAGTCGCTGTGTGTCAGTTGATGTGTATGTGTATGTGCGTGTGACTTGAATGTGTCAGTTGCTGTGTGTAGGTTGATGTGTATGTATATGTACGTATGTTGTGTCTGTGTCAGAGCGCCTCCGAGAGCTGCCGCAGAGGAGGCGGCGACCAGCGCCGGCGACCACAGCCCCAGCGCATCTGAGAGGTGCTACAGAGGAGGTGGCCAGCACCGGCGACCACAGCCCCAGAGCCTCTGAGAGCTCCCGCAGAGGAGGCGGCGACCAGCGCCGGCGACCACATCCCAGCACTCTGAGAGTTACCACAGAGGAGGCGGCGACCAGCGCCGGCGACCACGGCCCCAGCGCCTCTAAGAGCTACCACAGAGGAGGCGGCGACCAGCGCCGGCGAGCGCAGCCAGAGTAGAGGCGGCGACCAGCGCCGGCGACCACAGCCCCAGCGCCAGCTGCCGCAGAGGAGGCGGCGACCAGCACCGGCGACCACAGCGCCAGCGCCTCTGAGAGCCCAGCGCCTCTGAGAGCATGTGTGTGAGTTGTTGTGTGTGACTTGATGTGTCTGAGTTGATGTGTGTGAGTGTTGTGTGTGAGTTGTTGTGTGTAACGTGTTGTGTGTGAGTTGATGTGTGAGTTGATGTGTTGAGATCAGTGTGAGCTGTTGTGTGTGAGTTGTTGTGTGTGACTTGATGTGTGTGAGTTGATGTGTATGTATATTATGTACGTATGTTGTGTGTGTGTCAGAGCACCTCTGCGAGCTGCCGCAGAGGAGGCGGCGACCAGCGCCGGCGACCACAGCCCCAG
>CAXAMN010001370.1:158272-174498 GCA_963970005.1 Durusdinium trenchii
CAGCGCCTCTGAGAGCCCAGCGCCTCTGAGAGCATGTGTGTGAGTTGATGTGTGAGTTGTTGTGTGTGACTTGATGTGTCTGAGTTGATGTGTGTGAGTGTTGTGTGTGAGTTGTTGTGTGTGAGTTGTTGTGTGTGACGTGTTGTGTGTGAGTTGTTGTGTGTGAGTTGATGTGTGAGTTGATGTGTTGAGAGCAGTGTGAGTTGTTGTGTGTGAGTCGTTGTGTGTGACTTGATGTGTGTGAGTTGATGTGTTGATGTGTGTGTGTGAGTTGTTGTGTGTGACTTGATGTGTGTGAGTTGTTGAGTTGATGTGTGTGAGTTGATGTGTGAGGAGGAGGAGGCAGAGGAGGAGAAGGCGGGATGGCGCCCCAAAAACAAGAACCCCACACAAAGATGTGGGGAACATTGATTGTTTATTATGTCAATGCAACAAAGCAACAAACAAACAATATATATATCTTTTTGGTTGCCTTGTCATGGTTCTTGTTTCTTGGACAAGATGTCAGCCAGAACCAAATTCATACAGCAAGTAAATCTGTGTTATTTGGATTGTTTTTGCCTATGAAAAAAAGACATCAAAGACATTGAAGCATAGATGGACGAATAGAAAAAAAATCGTAACATGTAAATTCTATTGGAACAATAGAAAGGTTCTTTGGGATCAAGGCAAAGTTGCTGAGGGGAGAGTGTTGAAACTGAAGTCTGCATATCTGACATCAATCCTTTCAAGGTTAAAAACCAAGCAGGTTTGACCCATATTGAGAACAACTACCAGGTAATTATTGATGTTGAACAAAGAAGAGTCAAACTAATAATGCTTATCATTGATTGTGCAATTTTACACATTGACATTGCACATAAACATTTGGTACAGGAAGAAAGGCAAATATGCGTTTCGCCTAGGTCTCAGAGCATTTTTTTAAAAATTTGCGTGGTATTTACAGTGTTTTAGATAGGTTTTGAGCTAGTGAGTGCTCTCCCAAACACACCCGCTGTCTTTTTTTTTGGGGGTATTTTGCATTTCGGGCCTGATTTCTCCCCAGCCCGAGGGAAGCGATGATGATGAAGCTTCACAAACTCCAAACGGAGTTCAAAACTTTGGAGGACCAAGGCGCCTCCGGCATTGGTTTCTCCACAGGATAGGCCGGTACTGCCTTGGCAGGCACAGCCTTGCAAGCTATGGAAGACGCATTGGATGGCGTCAAAGCCATTCTAAAGATTGCCAAGGCAGGACATGAACTAGGAGCATTCATTCCTCCCTGGAGGAGCAGGACCCATCGCTAGTAGGTTGGAGGCCATCGCTCTTAGGTTGGAGGCCATTTCTACTAGGGTGGAGGCCATCGCTAGTACGTTGGAGGCCATCACTGAGCCTTTTTGTGAAACTGCTGGCGTGGACTTCCAGGGCCCCTGTCATGAGACCCCCCGTGGGCACTGTGATTTGCAACGATTGTAGTGAGCAGGGTCTATAGGTCCTTGGGTGAAGACTGGTCGCCAAACAGGCAAGCTGCTCAATGCCTTAACACCCTTGTGTGTGCTTTTATCAACATGCTCTGGCCAAGCCAAAAGGGTACAAGAGGCAAGAGACCTTTGCCAGGCTGAGCGTGATGCTTCCCCGAGAAACAAAGCATCATTGCAGGAGCCGCGAGTGAAATTGTTCTTCAGAATGCTAAGACCACTCACCTCAGTAGTAATTGAGCAGTACGACAAACTTTCGACCTTCTTTGCGTTGCAGAGGTTGTTCTATGCAATTTGACCCGTGAGACTACACAGAATGTACTGAACATACAATATATGAAAGACAATGAGTAATTATGTCAGATGTTTTTTCCAACTTCGGTGTTTTGTGACTTCAAGCTAGCCAAAGCAACTCCGCCATCATATTCCTAGCTACCATCACCGTATGACTTTGCCTATCATGAGTCAAGAGTCGTGAATTGCAGACGTTAGCGCTCCTTGCCCACCACTTCAGCCCACATCTGCTCAGGAAGTGAGGCCCTTTGCCTCACCCCGCCAGCATCACTTGCGCAGCAAGAATGATGTACTCTGTGTGTAACAACCATTTCAGCAACAACCATTTCATTGTCGGAACAGTTCATCTTCGCAGCATCCTCAAGAGATAAAATCCAATTTAGTAAAGAAACCTCACTTACTCCCAGGTTAAATCTTCTAAACAGCTAGAAACCAAATGAGTAGTGCGAGCGCTTCCTTGAAAAAGCGCGAGCTATCCTGCGTCCATATGTAGTAGCTTAAGTAGCTAGTAGCGAACTTCTCCCTTACTCAATTGTATAAGTAGGCGCCTACTTGATTATGTAGGGAGAGGAGGAGGTCGGCAAAAAAAGAACGAAACTCCCAACCTCCCACTTGGACTTGGAGTCAACACAAATCTTCACTGTTCCCCTTCATCCTTGCTCCCTCAAAGCGGCACAGGCAAAGCGCCAAGAGACCTGGAAAGCCGTACTGGCCGATTTGAAGCCAGTCAATGGCTCAAGACGCCAGCAGGTTTGTTGGAAGCTTCGGGACAAACTGCTACATATTCAATTGGCCCAATGTCATGATGGAATCGATGTTCAAATTGGCAGATTTAGAATTATATGGGGCCAACCCATTGTGTTTGTGACTCGTGTTGAGCTGGCTCACCTTTCACTATTTTGGGGGCACGGCGATGGAGTGACTGGGCATGTATGCAGAGAAGACACTAAGGTGCCGGAAGATGAACATGCTCCAAAGGAAGAAGAACTTATGGAGCCCGGGCAGCTTGATAAGGCCTGCAAGACTGTAAGATCGAAAGCAGTCTCGTTGGAGTTGGACCAGGAGTACCTGCTGTTGTTTCTCACCTGACCATGCCTAGACCATGTAGACCATCTCATGCTGGCCTTCCAAGGCTTGGCTTGAAGGTACAAGCTTGTGTCCAAGCATCACTGACGCTGGCCTTCTATTTGCGAGTGACTTTCCAACTAGGGACCTGTCACCATAATTGATTGGACCACGAAGCAAAGGCAACTAGATGAGTAGGCACTTGATTCAGTGATGCTCTTGCCTTTGGTTTGGCTTTAAGTGTTGCTTCTTCTGCCTAAAGTGGGACACGCAGATGACCGCCCCTGGCAGACCTCTCAGACGGGCTCCTTTGCAGATGTGCCTTGGCTTCCTGTGCAGGGTGATTCTTGCCATAACAACGCAAAAAGAGACATTCAGAAGTGATAAAAACTGTAGGGGTGCGTTGTACCTCATGGTTGCCAACACCACTTTGCAAGACCTGTGGTTGGCAATTGTGTTTGTTCCAAGAGAAGGTACTAAAGGGTAAGAACCCGGTTGGTTGAATCAAGAAAAGGCTTCAGAACAGCCGCTACCTTCAAGATGTTTTTTTTGCTGTTACGCGATACGTATTTTTTCAACTTTCAAGATCAGTTGAAGTCGGTGTGCAGCTTCTTGTGTTCTACTTACCTACTCGTGCCCACTCCCCTGAGCCTGCATGCAGACTGGCGAGTTCTTTGCAGGACTTATCTGACTTATCCAAGTCGGGGATGTTGATGAGGCAGCTCTTGCAGGCTCGCAAAGCGAGCAGAGCCACCTCTGTGATAACATGGTAAAGGCAGGTTAAACTGTTGAATCTGCTAAGCGCTGAACACTCAACCTCATCAGTGAACATTTTTGAGCTTTTGTTTGCTAGATTTTTGCGGTGGCTGTGATGCTTTTATTGGTGGTAGCCAGCTACATTCGCCGTCTTTGTTCCTTTTCAAGCGGTGAGAAAGCTTGTTGCCTGAAAACAGGTCTCCAGAGCAAATGTCAAAGGAATACGCTTTGTTGATACAGGTTCGCTCAAAATTGGAACCTTGCGCAATTGCCTCATCCTGAGGCTTTTGCACAACACTGCCATAGCTAAAGGGCCAGAGAGGGCAGGCCCATGGCCAATTTGACCTGACGGAGGTTAATCCCAACCTAGGCAGCAGCCCAGCGACCATAGCTGAGCCATCACATTTGAGTTGGCCGTCACCGCCGGACAGGTTGAGGAGGCGGAAGACAAGGGGTTGCCTGTGATGGTAGACAATTCAACCTTCGAGGCCTGTGATGGTGATGGAGACAACCAAGACCTTTGCCAACGCGGCAATCTGTGTTCTCTACAGGTTCTGATGCAACAGTTGCTCCTATAGCTGAGCTGCTACTGCTGGATAGTGTGATGTTTGACCAGTCTAGGGATGGGGGAATGCTGGTCGCGACCCACAAAGTCCTGCGACCGAATCGAAATTGGGTCAGGTGCCTTATTCAGAAAGATGGGCAGAGGAACTGGCGAAGATGATGGCTGGCAAGGACCAAACGTTGTACTTCGTCCAAACAAATGGCAGACAGGGCTCACCTGTCCCATTTGTCGCTGGCGGTCAGCCCGGAGAGCTGCCCTTCAGCCCTACGAGAGACGACTTCCCCCTCGTCGTGTCCAAGAAAGCTGAGGCCAGGCAGCACGTGAGCATCTCCATGAAACGCAGTCATTGCAGTACTCCCATGTGTGCATCCAAACGCATAGTAAGCACACTGCATTGATGATGGGGCCCTTATGTGAGCCGGAAGTAATCGACTGGAAGGTCTCCAGGAAGTAAGCTTGATGTGACTCAAGTTATGATACAGTACTAAAGTACATGGGTTCAGATGGGTGTAGATTCTAAAATTGCACCAGGATCAGCATCAAATTTGTTTGCCGGTCTTGGTTCACAAATCCTTCAAGGCCCCAGCGCCATGGTCAGCCTCCTCCACTGCCACCAGCCGGTCTATAGTGAGCAAACTGACGTCGAGATCCTCAGAGTTCAGTGACTCTGACATCTCCTGGGCTCCCATGGAATCAATTGGCCATGAGAGACGCCCCAGCGAGGCGACCTCGGCCCGCCAGGCCTCCCGCCAGGCCTCCCGCCAGGCCGTCACACAGCATTGGCCGCCAGAGCTCCCAGAGCTCCCCGAGATGCCACGGCACGCTGCATCACCAGAGCCAGAGCCGGCCATGGAGAGGCGGGTGCCGCGGGCGCCACTGGTCCGGAGGGAAAAGAAGCGCTGTCCGCTATGGCCGGCCAAGCGCCTGGAAAGAAGGCGGCGTGGGATGTGAAGGAGTCGACGCTTCAAGTTCTGTGGACATTGAATAAAACATGCTGGGCTTTCACGTGCAGTTTGAGTGTGTTTGCTCTCTGGCTGGACAGCCAGCTATATAATGCTATATATTATATATTTGATTATATGTATTTGTATACTTCCTGCAGCTGGGAATGTTTCAATATAACTTGCTACGAAGTGTGTGTGACTTGTTTCCTTACATCTCCCAAAGCAGTTGATCACCTGCACAGATCAACCAAAATGGTTTCTTCTTCAAAGACGCAGGTCCATTGCCTCCATCCATATGCACCGGGCTGGTGGTCGGTCGCTGGAGGCTGGATCAATGATGGAAGCCAAAGGATCAGATCCTCCCATAATGCCTATGAATGAGCCTTTGGAGTTCTGAAATCTGCCTCACTCAACTCACTGTCCAAACCTGTCCCCAGTGTAGGCTGTGCTCTCCTGGCGTGAGCGCCATGGACTCCGGGAGGATCACACCTTACCGCGCCTCACTGACCTGTGGCACCCGAGCAGCATTGAGCAACGTGGGAGCTTTGAGCTTTTCACGAGTGAGCGCTCATTCCCAAGAGGTGGAACACACTGGCCACGCCACGCACTCTATCGATCATAGTCATACAGTACCCATCCAGGATCCTGAAACGACGAGCACTGGCAAGCAGTTGTGGCCCCTTAAATACGGGACTTCTCCATGTTTGCTCAACACATTCATATGCACTGGAATATCAATATTGAAATGGAAGATTCTGGGCGTGTCAGTGTATCCGAAACAATTTTGCTAGCAAAGACGAGGAAAAGGAACTGGAGAGGACTCCATTATATAATTCTATTATGTTTCTGTCTTTCAGCAGCTTTGGGAACTACTGCACCACGGCTATGTCCAAGTCGCAAGATTTGTTGTGTGAAACACGCCATGGATCTTCATGGAATTTAGCCAACATTAGTGTCAGGAATTCGGAGACTAGAATTTCAAAATTCCACTAGCGTAACAATTCCATTGTCTATTTACAGTGTTTGTTTCTTGACATTTCGGCTTGCGTGGCAAGTCAGCGGTAGGCACTAACAAGGGGCAAGGCCAGGCAAGGGTCGCAAGGGTGTAGTGCAAGGCCAGGCTTCCAGCGGCTTATAAGAATCGCTTCTAGGCCAAGGAAGAATAAGGACAAATAAGAAATACAGTGAAACTCAAAGTGTTCCTTCCGTCCTTCAGGTCACAGTATGCGAAGATCCTTCCAGTTGATGCTCAGAAGCCCTGCACCTTGGCACAAGAGGAGCATGAAAGAATACGGCTAGGACCTGGTAGGAGTGAGATCTCCCAACGCCGAGCTCTTGGAGATTGCCAGCGCTCTATTTTTTGCGTTTTGGCGCCAGGTATATGCGTGAATTGCTTACAGTCGACGGCCACCTTTGACGCATCTCCTGATCAAAGCACTTTTTCGAGCCAACACGCAACTTGGCGGATCGGCAAGCTCGAAGAGCCTACAACTAAGCCTCATGATTCATCAGCTTTCAGCAGGCAGCAATCAGGAGTAGGTGCCTTCACTCCTAGCAATATTGTTTTCCACTCAAGTTCTGCTAGGTGGTCTGTCCCGATCATTCGTGCTTGTTTCCGCCTTTTCAGTTCGCCACGAACTCATTTTATAGGTATGAAAGGTTAGGCTGAAAGGTCTGGCTTCAGAATTTGGTTTTCGGTACTCGGCTCAGAACGTCCGGGTTAGACGTTTTGCGAAGTACGCAGGCAACCGCCAACTGGAGGATATTCTAAAGACTAAACAGAGAGTGACACAAATCAACTCTGAGTGGAGGGTGTGTAAGTATGAGTATACCCAGCATACAGGCACCCTTTCAAATAGGCTAAGTTGCGGCAATGCCATGCAACCTGCTTCTTTTTGACAACCTTCCCAAATGGATTGATCTCAACTTTGTGATCAAAGAATCTCCAAAAGCACTGCCAGTTGAACCAGGCTCAAATTGGATCCTTTTAACCCAACCGGACCCCCTCAGGCGAGGTTACGATCCCGCTGCGCGGCGAAACGCAGCCTGGCATTCTTACCGATCAGGGTTGACCCGATGCTCCCTGGGATTTCGTTCTCCCTTTGTGGGAACTACTAACTTCAACTGTTGGATACCCATGAGCTCACTTGCAGCAGTTGCAAGGAATCAACATGCTGCTGAGCGGAAGGCTTAAGCCAGATTCCTCACCTGTAGTTCTTTTGGGACACAATTTGGTTGTTTATTGCGCTTGTGAATCTAATGCCAGACTCTCAGACCTTTTTATGCCTTTTTTTTGGGCCTTCTGGACCTATTCATGTTATGTGGGTGGACTAGGGTTGTAGGAACTGGTTGGGGTAGTCAGTGAGATGAATGTGACTGTGAGGCTGGAACCTCTCGTGGCAAATGCCAAGTGAGGTACTGTAAATTAGCTGGGTTGATCTCTACATCCACACATCCAAGCTGCGAGACCAATGTTTCTTCTCGACGCATTGACGTTCTATGACCAAACACGGCAGCCAACTGATTTGGAGCATTGACCTGCTTAGTTGCATTTGCATCACTCTCAGTCTGATGCAGAAGGTATTACGACGCACTTTTTCCATAAGGGTTACCCCTCGAACTTTTCCTTTTTCCCTGCTTCAGCTGGGGAAGATGCCAGTTTTGACAATGAGCTTGGATTGGTGGAAGGGATCATCCCCAGTTTGTAATCTTCTTCGGACAGCCTTCATAGACCGTGCAGGGCAGCTCACCTGGACAGTTGTCACTTGGAATTGCTTGAAAGGAATACCTTATCCAATCCAATTCAGGTGTACTTTCAGTGAACTTCTAGCTGGCAATTCGGTGAACTTGCTTGTGAAGCACAGCCCATGCACTTGGGTCTTGGCTCATCGAAGGACTTTTTCATTGGTTGGAAGCTTGTCTGAGGTTAAATAGTTAAGTAGCCCGCGCAAGACATCTTCTGCTTGCGAATTCAATTCAGTGGAAACAATCCAGTCAAATCTTATTTGGTGTGAAAGCCATGAGATCAGAAAGAGAAGGAGAGAGTCTCAAGCCAACTCATTTGCAACACTGAGAGAGTCTGGCGGCTGTCCGCCAAGTCTCTCAGCTTGAGATCAAACGAAAAGCGGGGGAGTCCAGCGACATCGAAGCTGGTGGGACCCGTTGTCCTGGTAGGGGTGTGTTCTCGACCCTATACAGAACCCCAGCCTTTGAAGGTGCTGCCCCTGGCACTTTGTTAATGGAAGACATCACTGTGAGGTAGTTGAAGGGTGGTTCATCTTGATCTTTTGGGCGGATAGGAGCAGCAGCAGCATATGAATTTTCCACACCTGTATCCTATTGTTGCCCTTTGATGAGCACTTCCAGCTACTTGCTGGGTTTAGTTTCACTTGCTTGCAGGGTGCATCCCTGCACAGTGCTGGTACCATCCTGAAAAAAGTGGATTCATCCAACCCCTGTCATGTGCGTACCAGGGGTTTACAGTATCTATATACTCTGAGTCCAATCTCAAAGACTTGCACATGGATAAGGCACAAGACTGACTATTATCCAGGATTGATCAAGTTCTGGCTCCATTTATGCATGTACCATTTGCACAAAAAATAGTCGAACATTCATTCATGTGTGACAGGCTCAAACATGCTGTGGTGTTGACAATCAGGCAATGACTCTCAAGTACCCACCATGAATGAGATCCGTCCAATACAGCTTTCTGACAATCATGGGCGAGGAAACCTGAACGATGTTGGTGAGAACACCCCACGTTTTATTTTTTAAAAGCCAGCCGATAGGCAAGGCTTGAGGCAGGGGAGCGAACGAAGTGAGTTAAATGTGGGGGGTGGTCGCGAGTGGGGGAGAGCCAAAAAAGACAGAGGTGGCCACTTGGTAGTGAAAATGAGTCTTTTTTGGGGGTGTTGTGATGCCGGTGATGTAATTGACGGCCAGTCTTTCAGGCGTGGGAGTTCATGTCAAGGTGGACGTGGTAGGAAAAAAAGTGTTCGCAAGAAATGTTAGAGTTGCTTGGGGTTGCCTTTTTTTAAATTGTGAAGACGCCTGTCAACTATACGCAAAAGGGCACCCCATATGGGGTGCGAGTTCATGCAACGCTGTGGTCCGTTGAGGGCAGGAAAGAGACCAAAAAGGAGCGGGCAAGCTTTGGATTGCTTGGGGGTGCCCTTTTTTTAACGGTGAAGAGGTCTAGTTGCCGGACTCAAAAGGGCACCCCATATGGGGTGGGAGTTCATGTGGACAAGACAGGCGTAGTGGAGGAGGACGTGATAGGAAAAGAGGGGTTGCAAGAAACGATGTGACCCATTCATGAGAACAGGGAGGGAAGAGAATGCAGCCGGCAAGCTTTGAGTTGCTTGCGGGTGCCCTTTTTTTATGGTGAAGAGGTCTAGTTGCCGGACTCAAAAGGGCACCCCATATGGGGTGGGAGTTCATGTGGACAAGACAGGCGTAGTGGAGGAGGACGTGATAGGAAAGAGGGATTGCAAGAAACGATGTGATCCATTCACTGAGAACAGGGAGAGAAGAGAATGCAGCGGGCAAGCTTTGAGTTGCTTGGGGGTGCCCTTTTTTTATGGTGAAGAGACCTGTTGACCACACGCAAAGGGGCATATGGAGTGGGAGTTCATGTACAAAATGGGCATAGCGGGGGAGGAGGTGATAGGAAAAGAGGTGGGGAGCTCACCAGGGCTCTCGCATTCACCCCCATAACCATATTGATATCTTTTACGGTGGCTGGCTTTCGTCCCCTCCCCTCTCAGGCAGTATCAGTGCACATGGAAGTGCCCGTATGAAATTACATAGCTACTTTAGCTGGTCCAGTTGCAGTGGATCAACATGTCGGTGTTTAGGCAACTCTTGCTGTGCACATAATGTGCTGCTATGTTTGCTTGGTGCGTGCTCTCTCCTTTGTTCTTGGCAGCAACCTTAGCGTGTGAACGGGAGAACTTGCTTTAACAATCCCGAGCGAAGAGGCATTGCTTTCGATTGAATCAGTGGACTAAGAATACGTACAGTCACTGTTCAAATTGAGCCTAGAAGGCTTAGAAGGGAGCACTGGAGACATGGACTGAAACACGCCCACAGACTGCTGTACATTGAAGTTTGTGCCTGACTTGCCAGTGTCCTTGGCAAGGTTCCAGCTGTCGCCTCCTGGGTGAGTGCCAGCACTGGAGAAATTGTTGAGGACTGCCCACGTCATGTCAAACGTGTCACTTTTGAATGTGAGGCGTTTTTGGTGCCTGTGAAAGCAGATATGACATGTTTGAGTTTGCGTTTATCAAGACTGAGTCACTACGCCTTGAACGTTTGCTCTCCTCACGATTGTTGCGGGCCACATATTCCCATTGTGGATCCCGTCGAGTGGACTCAATTATATACCAGGAATGTTGCGCAAGTCTAGACTCAGTACTTGACATATTTTTTGCCTGTCCAAAATGCTGGACGCCCGGTTGTTTTGGAGCATCAACTCCGGAAGCAGCTGATGTGGTACCAGGAGACTAGCTCGTTGGTTCGAGTGGGGATACTTGGAGGATGTTCAGAGCAGGGTTTCTCCGTCGGCTCTTAATGGGTTTAAAATTTGGGGGTGCTTCTTTTGGGAAGGGTCTCCAAATTGCATGAACTATATCGTACTCCAAATTCTGATGAATTTGGTATTTTGGCCGGCATGAATCCTCTGAGGTGGGCACCGAGCACGGGATCTTGGTGTCGCGAGAAGGCGGAGATGGGGGCTCAATAGTGCTTTCATGACCATTGTTGCATCCAACTGGTGTCCTAGATTCGGTGGCCTTTTAAACTTGAAGCAATACTTGACCAAGATGTGGTCAGATTGTTGAAGTACTGGCTGAACTATGTAGTTGCTACTAATTAAGGATTCCCTAGATGATGAACATGTACTGAACAAAAAGCCTTGAATTGGAGCCCGCAACCCCCCTCTTAGAGATTCTTTCTCCACAGATACCAGCCTTACCCAGAATCATGCCATGGGCAGGCCTTACAGCAGTTCGATGGGATGAGGCCGTGCCAAAGCAGTCTGGAGCCTGGTGGACTGATTTGCCAAGATGTGCGAAGCTGGGAAGTTCAAGTTGGTACTAAATTCATCGAAGAACCTTCTCAAGTTACATGATGCTCCTTATGCATATCATTTACTCGCCCAAAGATGGAGGATAGCTCCAGCGGTCGTCTTGGATTTGTCGATCTCTCACACGCAGATTTAGACATACGCCGACTACCATAGCCGCCAGCAGCCGCGGCGGCTGCCCTACTGCTGGGTCTTTGCTTGCTGCTACCACGGCTGCTATGGTCCACTGCTGCGGCTCCTCCTGATGCTGCCTCTACTGCTACTCCACTTGGCAGCTCCTGTTCGTCCTGCTGTACCACTTTGCAGTCCGTTCCACCTGCAGCTGCTCTTGCCAAAGATGGTTGGATGGACAGCAGACCATGGTAGGTCATGCTAGGCCGAGTCGCTTCGGCCAAGGCCGGCTCTGCGTGCGGCCATACAAGCCGCTGAGGAGGTGGGGTTTGGAGGAATTCAGCACAGAATCGAGGTGACTTTTTGGGAGAACCAGAGGTTTCCTCGTTTTTGGGTTCCCTCACCTCCCAGTGCCTTGGGCAGTTTCTTGATGTGTCTTGCTTTCTGGGGCATGGCCTGATTTCTTCGCTATCTTTCCTGAGACTTCCAGCTTTTGCTTTCCCGGGCGTTCGCAAGTTTCTCTATTGGTTCTTTGATTGCATGGGCCTCGCGTGAAGGTACGTCCTGCTCTAGAGTTTCAGATTGTGACATGTAGATCTGCTGTTGCGGCCTTTGGCTTTCACGCCTCCCTGGCAGCTTTGTTATTATTGTGCGACTGGCAGGCTTGCTCCACCTTGGGTAGGGAAATACAGACTGCCCCGACTGACGCAAAAGCGCAGTGGCTGGTGAATCAGATTGAATCAGTGAATCTGCAGATGGTTCCTTTGCTTGCTGTTGTCTATGAATCTAGCTGGCAGCAATTCTCATTGAAGCGTTCATTTGGAAGCACCGGTGAAAGTGACCAAAAGGAAGTTGCTGGACTTCCATAGCGGCCTTGGCTGGTTCCCAAGGGCCTCAGTTCTTTTCGATTCTTCTCTTGGGGTCCAGGCGAGAAAGACCTTACGTGCACCATGTGCGGATGCCAAGAATGTGTGGCTGCTTCAGGAATGCACTGAGAAATCTGCGACTTTAGTGGAGGAGATCCTTACTTTTTTCGAGCAAACAGTGGCATCAGTCAAGAAAAGACAAAGCGAACATCTTCAGAGTGCTCTGAAGTTCTCCTCCAAAGCGGAAGCTACCAGTAACAAGGTGCATCGCTACTAGGAGCAATTGCATCGGTATTAGCTAATTTGCTACTCGTAGCAAGAAGCTACTCTCATTCATTGGCCATTTTGCAAAAGCAGTAGTAACAAGAACGCTACTAGGGGCTCCTGGCATCGCTACTAGGAGCAAGGACGCTACTAGGGGCTCCTGGCCTTATAGCCTTACTACTAGGAGCAAGAACGCTACTAGGTTGGAGGCGAAGCAGTGAGTGTTTCGCCAGTGCGAGGTCCATCCACGGAGCCCACAAGCCGCCAAAGCTCATGCAGCTCTTGGTGTCGCCAGGTGACATCCAACGGACCCAGCACCAAAGCAAGGCCGCTGGATGGTGATGGATGCGTTCGGTTGTGTGGAACTGAAATCGGAATTGTGAACTAGTGATGTACTCTTGAACTGACCCGACTTCATGAATGAAGCCATTGATATGCTAGTAAATGTTTTTTTTTGAAGCCAGCTCAAGAAGTATTTTGCTCAGATGCGGCAGATGCGTGTTCTTCCGTATCAGGGTGGAAGGAACCTGTGCATATGGCCTCCAATGCCTGTGCGAGGCAAAAGGGGGGAGGAGGGTTCGACTCTGAAGGCCACGGTTGAGCTACTAGGAGCAAGGACTAGGGGCTCGTGGCAAATCCAGTTGCACAGGCAGACTAAAAGCAACATGGACCTTTGCCTTCAATGGGCTTATCAATCGCTACTCGGTCAGCCAAAAGAAGGGTATACTGTAGGTCACAGTCATTGTCTGTTAACTTATCAGCCCACCGCCCGCAGACCGGCTACCTAGTGACAGCCTCTTCTTTTGCAGGTGTCACACCTTTTTGCAATTAAAGCAAACATAGTCAAACACTGTAAATTAGTTATATATATATATATGTATTTATATATATATATTTATACACATGCTCACTCACATAGATTTACATACGTAGTCTCATTTCCTGGTGATCAAGAAGTGACTTGGCACCTTTTGGCTCGGAACTCAGACTTTGTGTGAGCTTTGTACTTCTACTCGCGTGGATCATGCGGTAGTGCGGGTGGGTAAATGCAGCTTTCTCAACACTCCCATAAGGCCCAATCGCAGGAACCTTTTTTTTGAAGCACCAAAGCCAAGCGTCCGGGGAAGAAAGACTGTCCAGCTTAGAGCAGAGGTGACCACCTCAAAGCCCGGCAAAGTCTCCGTCAGCTGGTCAAGGGTGGCCTTTGAGACTTGCTGTTCCTCATAGCAGTCATAGCCTGGCATGTTGGCGCGCAGGCAGGGCCGGATGTCTATGCTTCTTGCAGCATGAGATGTCAAGTTGGGCCTCAGTTCTAAAACTTGGGAAGTGGGTTTTTGTAGTAGCCTAGAACAAAACTTCCATTGACTGTGAGGGTGGGACCTTAGGACCACCAGTCATGGTATTTACATGACCCGTCATTGTTCAAGTGACTGTTGGTTTTCGGTGCTGCTATTTTGTTTGCGTTTCCGTTTCATACAACCTCTAGAACGAATTGACCCGTCTTCGAGCACAGCTTTCTCAGCCTCGGTTCGCCATCCTTTTAACCGGGAAGCTCCTACTCTTTTGATAGGCGAGTAGACTCCGGAGCCTCGACTCTTTAGGCGACAGAGGCGACAACGACGACGACCACACCAGTGAAGAGCGAGGCTGCTGGGGTCCTCAGGTGGCTGCAAAGATCTCCCAGGGGAGAATCAATACTTTATGTTATTCTTACTACTATTAGCAAGAAGCCACTCAGGACGCAGAAGATCCATCGGATTGATTTGGTTCCTAGATTTTTGGCGACATGCAAAGCATGCAGGCAGACATGCTTGAGCTACGGAGCCGGTGTCCAGCCTCCGATTGACTTCTGAGACACAGCAAGTCACCCCCAATGCATCAGATTGCCTGGAATGCCGACATAAGGTGACCAACAGCCGCTTGCTGTTTTACGATTCTTGGCAGCATGTGTTTCATCAGCACGCTATCCTGACAATATGTGAGAAAATGTGCATTCTCAAGAAAATAACACCCTTGAATTCCATCCTCACCCCACGCAAGCCAAAGTTGACCGCCGCAATCACGTTCTCTCAGCCCACATGACGGGAATTTTCAGGCTTCCAATACCCGAGGCAAAATCTCTAAATTGGACATGTCATGACATGAATGACATACATCGTATTCTTTCAGTCTTAGACTCTTCAAGTGATTTAACTAGCGATGGCCTCCAACTGCTGGGTCGACTTGCAAGTGCTTCACGACTGCTAGGACACTCGCTTTTCAGTGGACTTCATGACGCAGGCCACCCGATTCACCGGTGGCTGAGCACCTTTTGGTCCAGCTTTGCTGTGTACAGCAAGGGATGGAACGCGTCACCTGCTGCTAGTGCAACAACATTCTACAGCATGTATTCTGGATGTTGCACCTAAACATGGGAAAGAAACACCGGTACAAGTGAAAGGGCAGGACTTGAGTTGGTGTGGGGGCATCAGTTAAAGGACTCGCCGTTAGGTGGAGGTCTTCTTCGTGGCCTTGGAGCTGGTCCGTCGCTTGAACAGGCACCAAACGCCGAAAAAACATGTGACAGTTGGAGTCGAGCGAATCTTTCATGTCCAACTCCTTTCTTGAGAAACTTGTTTCAGGTGGCATTCATGATAGATTCGATTCAATCGTAGTTGGGCAAGATCCAGATTCAGATCCAGTACAAGGTGTCATGGGAACACTGAAAAAAACATTTCCAGGTCTAATAAAGCCTCATTCAGTGAAGGAGCAAAGTCATCCGGAGCAGGAAGGAGTCTATGGAACATCCAAGAAGGCCATTGATTGTTCGAACCATTACCTCAGGCGGACATTACTTGTTTTCTTATGTCTTCATCTTCCACACCTTGGGTGTTTTGCATTGTTTGCCATGTTGCAGATATTTCAGCTCACACATCAGTGTCACATATCGCCATGGCAAATCGAGGCATTAGCTCCAGGCTGTCCGAGGTGAAGAGTACCTGCAAGCCTGACATGGAGCTGTTGGATGACCTGCTGCCGGCCCAAGAGCTTCAGTCTCAACAGAAGTCTCAGTCTGAAGAGGCTCTCGACGATCCGCCCTTCCGGAATTCCTTCTTATCTCTCACGGCCTACTCGCGGAAGGACACCCTTTGCACAACGAGCTCATCAATTTGTTTGACCCATGTGGAAGAGGCTTCTTGAGCCCATATGGCATGCGAGCAAAGCTCACGTTCCCTCATGCAGTGAATATGATTGCCTGACAGTTTGCAAATTCTATATAATCAGAATGGGCTAACACCCAGGTGCCACCGACCCCTATTTGGGTCAGTAAAACCAAGCAGCCACACTGTTGTTTGAAACAACATGTCCATCTTCACAGCACCGCAACTCGGTCCTCATCCGCTTGAGCATCAAGGCGAGCCATGAAAACTGCAATCTGATACTCTCACATGGCCTCAACAGAAGTATGCATGAAAAGTGAAGTCTGTGTTTTCATGTTTTTGCTTACAAACCAGAACCACACATCATTTCTCAGACCAAAAATCTGCATCTTCGCTTCCCAAGAAGACACTTCCCCCAGCGTCACACCGGTGGATGACGAAGCCTGCTAGTTTGAGCAAGATCTAGACCCGAAAACATGCAGCCCCCGGTTCAACTGCACTCAAAGTGACCCCAAACCGAACAAAGAAGCATGAAGGCTGATGTATGGTAGAGACAAACAAGAATATTGAGCAATTGCAAAGCAGTACCTGCAAAAAGAAGGCTTCGGCCTCTTGGTCTGCTGGCCAAATGGCCCTAGAGGTTTCAACGTGGCTCGGAGCGACCGGCAACAATCTC
>CAXAMN010001370.1:180403-190992 GCA_963970005.1 Durusdinium trenchii
ATTATTCCCTGGCGCGCTCCCCCTTGCGTCGGCCGGGGTCGGCGGATTCACAAGACAGTGACAGTGACACCCAACGGAGCCAACTAGGATATTGCCATTGCCTTCAAGTTTTGTGTTGTCTAGTGTTTAGCATCCAAGAGCTGAATCACACTGAACTCCAAGTCAGCGTCATGTCGTGCCTTCACATATCCCAATGATACTTGAACAAGCTGGAAGCACACAGTAAGATTGAACGCAACATGTCCAATTCTTGGGTTGTGGACTGAGTGCAACATGTAGGTGCCTTGACGGAACTGCGGATTTGTTTGGTCCGCTTTGGTCCGGATATATAGTTATTCTTATCCTAAACAGGTGATTAATTCCACCGGAAACAGGAGCGATGAGAGGGCTACATAGGCGTGTCTAGTGCACGTCATGTCCTTTCAGTGTGTTCCATGGTTCAGGACATATTGCCATCACCCAACCGCCTTGTACATGATGAGCATCTTTGGCCTGCACTTTCCCATGACGGTTCAAGATCTGGCAGGTTATTGAAATGCCAAAAGGCATTCTTGAACTAAGGGGCCCAGTCCATGTTTTTTCAATTTTTCCTTGTTCCCTCATTTCTTGTCAGTTTTTCTACGGCGGAGAAACCACGGATTCTCAGGGTCACAGGATTCTCTTACCAACGCTTGTACAGGAAGGGATGCCCCAAGCCCAGCTGACTCTTTTTGGCCTCTGGAATAATTCTGTAGGTCAATATGATGTTCCAGATTCCAACTTTGCTGCTTTCAAGGTATGTGGCGGAGATGAGTGGTTTCATGGCACAAATCACAGACCAACCCGATGCCTTCACGAAGTTAATCCAACGAGTTCGAGGCCTGGAAGTGTCTGAATTCTGGGCATTGCGTACACTCCCTCCAACAATGGTGGAAGTGGAACAAATCCATTTTACGATTTTTACGGAGAAAACGGTCTTCCAGTGGTCTATCATCCGTTATTGTTTGAGGGAGGGTGGCTTTGACTTTCACGTGAAAGCAAGTACATGAGCTGGATGCTACTTGAACATGCAAAGATGCGCTTGGCCGATAGGCTGAATACTGCAAGCCTTCAAGCCTCACAGAGCAGGATATGGCCTGTAACCCACATAGGAGGGGTAGCTTTAAAGCCTTTGTCAAGCTAAGTTTCTGCAGTCCCAAGCCGCGTGCTGTTGTTTCTCTGCCAGGCGAGCTTACTCTGCGTCAGAGAGTTGTGAGAGCTTTGGGAATCATGTAGGGCACTCCGAGTGGTCTTTTGGGACCTGCTTGGTGACGCGCTACTTTACTCGTCCATTTGTGGCTACTTGAGACTCGAGACTTGCACCTTTTCCGTTCTGTGCCAACTGAAGTTGTCAAAATCTCCAAGCCTAGCCATCAAGTATTCTTACATTTGGGTGTCACTCCTTCAAAAATATAATGTGTATATATATATATGTCACAAACCACAAAATAGGCAAGAAAACCAAGCTTGGAGCTTCTGATTGTGGCACCTCAGGAATGTCTGAGGACAGGTAGGACGGTTGTTGTGCGAAGTCCTATTGGGGACTCACGTGAATCATTGGCAATCCTGGAACGGACATTGTCAGCCATCATCAATCCCGACTAGCACGGCAGAACTGCGGGACTCGCTGGATTCTTTGACGTTTGTCCCTGATCCAATTGCTGCTTGTTGGGTGTATATTGTAAAGATGTGTAACCTAAGATGGTCTCTGGGTTCATTGAAGCTGGAGCCTTGGAGATTCCAGCACTTGCGGCCTTTAAGCCCGAGTCTGTCTAGAACCCATGCAACACCGCACTTTACGCAGTGCTATGTCCTGGACTCCTCTGCGCTCAACAATGATTGACTTATAGCAAAGGCATGACCCCCGGGCAACAACGCCGCGAGTCAGCTTCCTTTAATACATCACTTGCCTTGCTTAGACAGCAGAACATAAACTGCTGATTCTATGGATGACGTGACGGCGTCATCTTGGCAAGTGCTTGCCGACCAGAAGTCAGATCGGTATGTTGCAGCAAAGAAACTGGTCCTTGTCCCTTGCCAAGCTTCTGCCGGAGAATGACTCTCTCTATGGGATGAGACCGTCGGATAATACGATTGCCAATTTGAATCACCTAGACATGAAGCTCTATAATTGAGCCTTGATTGTCAGAGCTTCTATTCCGGAGCTGCGACCATTGTGAAAGCTTGAACAGTCAAGCCTTATGTATGTCTCCCAAAGGAACTTTCCCTTTGTCCCACAAACGCCACTCGAGGGTGCAAAAGCGTGTCGCCAGGCTGGTGGAGGAGAGCTGCCGTAAAGGCACTAGAGGCGGGTTCCGTGAGGTGGTGAAACCACTTCACCATTCACCGTCGCTCCGGAGAGGAGCTGCGGGATGGTGCGTAAGGTAGAGGTGGAAGGTAGAGGTTTATCCTGGTTTATAATCCGTTGATCTAGCCATTAGCAGCTTAGTGGCCTGCAAGTGAGCGTTAACAGCTAAGGACTTCCGAGCAACCAGACCCCAGATTTTAAGACTGGGTCGTGGGTGGTCTTGCAATGCCAGGGGTAATCCGTCAACCTACACAGGTTGTGAGTTGTGACCTCTCAAAACAAGGTTGTTTGCTTGCATTCTGGACATTGACTTGCTTTTTGGGAAACACGTAGTCGCTAGGGTAGTCAGAATCTTTGTTGGTCCTTCCGCCTGCACTGTGACTCTCAGACACCTTGGCTGCTGATTTGACACACTGCATACAATGTGCGCATGAGGCTGGAGAGTGGTAGTTGTAGGATCTCGTAAACTCGCGCACTGGAGTAGGAGTGGGACCTCAACAAGATACAGTAATTGGTGATCTAGATGAGGGGTTCAAAGGGAGCACACTATTGGAATATGATGGCTGAACATGCTTAGCTGAAGGCATCATTTTGGTGTAGGTAATTTGGCCCAAGGCTCAGAGTGCCAGCCGTGGACGTTGGTTCTTCCGTGTGGTGCTCAGGAGCAGTCAGGATATCGATTGGTTTGGAATGCTCAGATCTGCAAACGGCCGAGGCCCTGGTGCTGGCTGCCCCGGTGGTATGGCTTTGAGGGTGGTGCAGGGACGAGGTGCTCTTCCCGTCTTGGAATGAATTGCCCAAACATAATCAGAAAGCAACTAGGTTGGAGGCCATCCCTTAGGTTGGAGGTCATCGCTAGTAGGTTGGAGGCCATCACTAGTAGGGCCACCGCCACTATTCTTCCTCTCCCACTGTGGACGAGTACTGTACAGGGGGTCCGATTGTCCGCTCGAAGAACTTTCTACTCAACAAGGTTCTGTTGCCACGGCTGTCGCTGGCCTTTGGCGTGAGACAAGCTATCTGGTCTATGTGTGTACAGAACATTTACTCCAGATGTGTATCTCTAGGTAAGTGCAATGGTACACTAGATCTAGGTGCCAGAAGATGGTCCCACTTTTAGACCTGGAGCCATTTCTCAAGAAAGAGAAGCTACGCCTGCCACGCGCTGACAGGTGGAGTGAACTTTTCAATTTGGAGGCTCTAAAGTCAGCTGGAGTTTGGGAGCTCAACAGGCATGATTGGCAAGAGCGAAAAGTTGTCGTTGAGATGAAATCGATCAGGCCTTCGATGAGACTCAGAATTTCAGACGGTTGGAACAACACCAGAACCACTGAATAATTCTGATCGCTGAGACTGCAACATGCAACTTATTACAGTAAGCATCACATCCATAGTTAGGTAGCGTACCTTTTTCTTCTCCCCACGACAAGCTTGAAGTGGAGACAATAGTCGGACGAGGAACTCAATGCCGCACGATTGCCCATCGAACATGGAAGGTTGCCCTCTTGCATTGAGTCCAGTGGAAGGTTGGTGGAAGTGAGATTTTGGGATCGGCCCAGGTCTTCTGGTCTCATTTGGTGCCTTGTACCATGATCGAACAAGAACGAATCAAACATGATCAATATATCAAATGTCTCTTTGGAGCAGCAATTGATTCATTGCGGTGCTAGCAATACGCCCGACCGAGGTGCCCTTCCAGGAGTATACTGGAAGTGCTGTGGACTTGGGGGTTCCGGCGCCCAGAGGAGTTGCGGCAGAGCTGATGGTGATGCAGTAAACCCAAACTAAAGCCTGGCTCATCAACTCAGGTGGTTCTTTCAAGGTCTTTGCTCCAAAGAGGAAAGGCTTTAAAAGGTTTAATTAACCGAGTGCAAGACAGACTGTTCGAGCGAGTGAGAGTTGCTTCCACACAGCCACCAAAAGCCCAAAGCCGCAGAAGCCAGACAAGCCATAAAAGCCAGACAAGCCAGAACTACAGAAGCCACCTACGGCTTGCTTTTTGTTCTCGTGGATTTCGTTGGATTTTGATGGCATTTGATAGCCAGGTTTTGAACACATTTTTATTGTTTGCATCTTGTATCTTTTGGGTGGCTTGGCACATGGTTTGCTCTTGAGGGAGGCGCTGTGCCCTTCCCCCAACCCTCTCCAGCATTTTCAAGCCAAGACAAGTCAACCAAACCCCAAAAGAAAACTAAACCACAGCTGCCGCAGCTGAGCTAGAGCCAAGCCCAAGCAGCTTAGGCACACGGTTTTGGTAGGGCATTACCCCTCGTCAACACTGGAAAACTGCACCTCCTTTGAGGCACCAGGGACTACACTGCTGGGAGCCTTCCTAAAACCCCATAGGGAGCAATCTAGAAAAAAACAAAAAAAGCATTGCAGCCCTCTTGGTTTCCTCCACCTGAGCCTTTCTCGACTTGCCAAGCATGCCGCTGAGGTGGTCCCAGTGGCAGGGCGAAAGGTGCAACACCTGAAGGCCAATGGGGAGCCTGAGATCCTGAATGGCGAGTGAAGGGAGACGGGACCGGAGACCTGAAATCCACTTGCGCATCCTTGATCGACCGGTTTGACTGCGAAAGAAATGGATCCTGAAGTCTGAAACGGATGACTGGCGTCTCCGCTTGCAGATATGGGGAGGTCACTCGGTCTTTCGCAGGTGCCGCCGGGACATGTTGTCACCTGAAAGCGTTTTCTGCAAGCCCACTTTGCCTCTAATACTATAACATTATATAATTCCTATGGTGCAAACCTCTGACTGTGAAGGAATCTGGGTGAAAGAACTTACAAATGTCGCATGCAATTGTTGCTAGTTCGGCACGGCTTGACCTGAGGATGGTTGGGGAGACTTCTTCGGCTTTACGAAGGAGATGAAGGCTCAGATGGGTTTGGTGGATGTAGAAACACCTCTTAGAACGGTTAAGATTGGTCGTTCTTCAACCTTTTGCTTCGGTGCAAGTAGGGCTTCCAGAGCACTCTAACTTAGACTCTAACGTATAGGTTTCTGTTGCAGAAGCATTTGAACAAACTGTCAGTCCCACAGTCTGGTAGCCTGTCGGAGTTCAATTTGCACTTCGCGATGGAAACAGTATGAGTTGCGGACTGACAAACGATGATGGGTCTAGTCTGGTGAGGTTTGTGACACTCATGGGCAGCAAGCACCACAAGCAGGCTCCAAACGTCGCAGGCTCAGCTGGGCCAACATAGAGGATTTTCTTGAGAAGAGGCAAGCCTCATACTTACACCAACCATGCTTTATTTTTTTCCAAAGCTACTGTACTTGGTGACCAGTGTTCTCTTTTCATGTACTGTGCCATGTGGTAGTAGACAGAAAGGGAGCAGCAATGAGCAGCATCTATATATTCTCTATGATATGAGAAGAAAATTATCGTGTCATCGACTGCGTGATTTGCTCTTGAGGTGGATCAGTGGTCTATGCTGGGTGCGACAGTCTATCCTGGGATCATTGTTTGGAGACGGAGAGACCAGAGACCATCAGACTTTATGTTATATAGGTTATATATATATAATATATATATATATGTAATATACGGCGGACACACAGCCAAAAGGACGAAGTGATGTCACATGTCGTCTCTGTCGTTTCTGTCTCTGTCTCTGTCTCCTCTGTCTTCTCTGTCTTCTCTGTCTTCTCTATTTTCTCTGTCTTCTCTGTCTTCTCTGTCTTCTCTGTCTTCTCTGTCTCTGTTTCTGTCTCTCTCTCTCTCTCTCTGTCTCTCACTCACTCGTTGAAACTGTGTGGGGCCTATGTGGCCACATCTTGAGGCGATGTTGGCCCATCTACGGGCTATGTTTCCTATATCTGGGACCGATGTAGGGTCATCTTGCGGCTATGTGTGCCATATCTGAGACCTATGCTGGGTAATCTGGAGGGCCAGGTTCTGTCCGCCCGGCGCGCATTACCGACACCACCCTTGAAAAACACAGCATTTTAGCATTTCTCCCTCTTCGCCGCCTTGCAGTTCGATATGCGCAATAAACCCTATAAAGCACAGTGTTTTGTGTAGGGGTGGTCGGCGGCGGGGGACGTCGCTCCCAAAAACCTTCGGTAAACCGAAGGTGGCCCTCCGGGCGCAACACGGGCTGGCCCAGGGGCCGGTGCCCGGAATTTTAAGGCTTACGCCTGACAGCCGGGCGCCGGCCCAACGCAGGGGCACATGTAGGACGGTAGAGGTGATAGAGGCAAAAGACATGAGGCGACGGGGGCCGGGACGTCGGGCATCCCGGCAACATCCTTCAATGTGGAAGGAGGCTGACCGCCCGGGCGTATGTAAGAGACACCGAAGGTCGGGAGAGCCGTCGCTCTCTCTCTCTCTCTCTCTCTCTTTCTCTTTCTCGTTGGCTTGCGTAGGGCCTCTTTCCCTCCATGTCTTTCTCCCTCTCTTTCCCTCTCTCTCCTCTTCTCTTCCCGAAGCCATTCTCTCACCTCCCACGAGTCTTCTGGCTGGCTGGTAGACACCTGCTCCCAGCGATCTCCGCCACAGCTTTCCACAATCTAATTCCGCGCCAAAAGCGACCCAAGCTTCGTCCTCAGACCTGCTCTCTCGGTGCCAAACGTCGCTTTCTGACGGCAGTAAAATCCTCTTCGAGTCCTCTTCCCGAAGCCGTGCTTGAGTCCGCGTCCAGAAGCCGCGCTGTCCGACATGTGATAGAGGTTTTGAGAAGCATTGACTGGTGAATATTTCACACCAAAAACATCCCAAAAATCGCCCTCGGAGCTGCTCTCTCACACGCAGCCGGCTGCAGCAGTGTTCTCTGACGCGCTCCCCCGCCATCACCTGGGGTCGGCGGATTTAAAATGGACACATATTCCAAACGCTCCATGCTGGACGCCACGAACATCAGAGCAGGGTGCCGCTGCCAGATGTCTACGTCAGTGGGCGCTTTGTTGCCTGGGTGCTGGTGCCGCTGCAGGATGCCGCTGCCCAGTGGGTGGCAGTGGGTGGTTTAGTTTTGCTGTCTGGGGTCTATGCTGGTGTAACGCGTGATTCTGTATTTGGAAACCTTAGTTCCTGGAGCATTTTAAACCAGAGCCGTTGCAACTGTCGTGTGCCCCAAACACAGTCGAGGCCTGTTTAAGGTTGATGATTCGATTCTTCTGGAGGTACTGTGATTCTGATATCATTGTCAGCAGCCTGAAGTGCGGAGCTGGGACCTGAGTGTCACACCGGTAGAAAGAGGTGCAGAGGTGCAGGCGCTGGACACCAATCACCAGCGTACTACGTCAGTAAGCTTCTACACGTTTGTAGCTTGACGCTGGCCCACAACTTGGATGGTAACCGCTTTTGGAGGGCAATGGAATCAGTTTTGGCATTTTGCCCCAAAGGTGCTGAGTGGCAGCTTCAAGGCATGGAGCCAGGGATGACTGTCAAGAAGAGCGACATGGGAAAGTGCCTGAGTAGTGGCTTAGCATGCTTGCTTGAGAAATGCCCAACTTCTACCTTTGGCAAGACTTCTAAAGGACTGGACCAGTACTTATGACTTCGGGTGCATGCCCAACAATTGAATTTGGCTTTGCTAGCTGGGTCCGAGTGGTTGGAGTCCCACCAGCATTCACCACCAAGAGCCCCACAGGGATTTTCGAGGAAAGCAGACATCTCTGTCAATCATTGGCACTGCATTCATTGCCAGTCTGTCCTGGATTTGCTGGAGAGTGCTGGCCAAAGGATGCGGTGCGAGATTGCGTTGCTGAACGAAACGTCGACAAACAGGTCGAATATTGTTTGATGTATGACAGACTCAGCAACCGCTCACTATTGCTGCTCTGAAACAGTTTCTGTGTTGAGGAACTCATGTGATTTAGTATGATTTACTGATTTACTGTAGTTTTACTGGTTTGTCCATCCTTCCCAAGATCTCATAGGTGGTTTGATTTTGGCACATTCTTTCACAATGCTTCCCTGGACACTCTTCCGCTGAAAAGAAATTGCCTAAACTGGGTAATCATCATTCCCATGACTTCGGCCTTAACCGAAGTCGTTGAAGTCAAAAGGCACGGAATCTGGTCACCAAAGCTTGGGTGACAAACAAAAAAGCAGACGAGACCTTTTCCTAATGTTTTCAATTCTTTCTAAAGCCAATGAAGTTCAGCTGACGATTTCGCAGATCGTTTCTCTTGTGCACTAGTTTCGAAGGAACATGATGTGACATTTGTTTGCTAGGAGCAGCATTCTGCTGAAACATTTGGATGCCCTGCAGTTGCACAGCTCTGACGGCGCCCGAAACACACGACGCGTCGGCGTGACTTTTCATATTTACCAGGCTACCGCCTGCAGCCGCCGACCCCCAAGGGATAGAACCTTAGCGCTAGCCTTGCTCTATGTTAGCCTTAGCCTTAAGCCTTAGCCTTAGCCTTAAGAGTGCAGACCCAACCCAGCACCACCAAAGCAGGTACCCAAAAAGTCGACTTTTTGGGTACCTCCCAGATTTACCATCGGACGTCAGCTCTTGCATGAACCCCGATCATTGCCCAAGAATTTAGACCCAACCCTTCACCACCAAAGCAGGTACCCAAAAAGTCGACTTTTTGGGTACCTCCCAGGTTTACCAATTTAGACCCAACCCAGCACCACCAAAGCAGGTACCCAAAAAGACAAAGCCTAGAGCATTCGTGACAAAATCTACGAAAAAGCAAGGCATTGGCCGGGACCATGCCGCGACCAGCCCGGGATTCGAGCCCAGGACCATTTTGGACCGTGCTTATTTTCCCGCGCGGGTCGAGAGGGTGCCCCAAGATGTAAATCAATTGGGCTTGGACAATTCCCGGGTTGCTCAGGGCGAGATTTCGTCACTGCAGCAAGGGTCCGGAGGGGTAGGGGAGGTTAGTCAGTAAGGTCTATGTCTAAGGCTAAGGATAAGGCTAAGGACTAGGTCTAAGGCTAAGGATAAGGCTAAGGCTTAAGGCTAAGGCTAACATCGACAGTCACGCCTCACCCCACGGTGTGGGGTCGGCGGATTAGAGACTTGCGTGATTTATGGTCATGTGTGTTTGGTTCCTGGAGATCCTGTTGATAGCTTGGGGGATGCTTGCTTGGATCTGGCTGTGATTGTCCAATCGTGCTTGTTCTTTCCCGGACTCGTGGTTCTCGCAACTTCAATCTATGTTGTTTGGCCGCAAAGCAGTGATGTTTTGTGTTCGATATTCTAGGAGAGCATAAGCTTGCACAGAGTGCTCCTGCAGGTCCCTTTGCCACGCAGTTCCATTCAGCGCGCGGAGTCTGAGACAGCCAGAGGTTACAGCGGCTACAGCGACCTTGGGGCATTGTTCACCTTGAGTCCGGAGAAGGAACAAGACATGGCCGGCATGGCCAGGACAGCTGCCGAAAGAGTTCACTGGCAGTTGAATCAATAGCCCCAGCAGGGAGCCACCAGTCTGGTGAGTCTACACCCAGCCGGAGAGCTCGGCTGCTGGTACAGTTGTGAGCTAGGCAACCGGTTCTTTACTGTCCCACCCACCACGTGGCAATTCGTCTGACAGAAGACTTTGCTGGAATTTCCTTTCGAATTTGCAAACCAAATCCTTTGGCGACAGATTGTCAACACAAATTGTTTCCTGTGCTGGTTTAGCACTGTTGTTGGGCTACAGCGGCTACAGGGTTGCCCTGAGGGCACTTCCGTGGTAAACATGTTTTTTCCCGTTTCTTTTTTTAAAACCGTTTTGCCCAGGTCCCTCAGCTCGATGTTTTTGACCGAAACAGACAAACACCATAAAATAAATCACTAAACTCCCCGTTGTTTGTTTTCTTATCTCTATTTTTTCCGAAGACGCGAAGCTTGGGAGCTTCGCCCGCAGATGAAAGCCGTCACCCACCAGCGCGAACGTTCGTGTCAAAAGTGCATCAAACAAATCCATTCCGGTTGCGGGAACTGCGGCACGCAAGAACGATTCACCAAAAGCATGGTAGGTTGACATCCTCGATTATGTAGAGGGTGATTGGTCGTCAGGTCCATGTAAGTATGTTTTCCCAACAGGAATCGGAATTGAGCCAAGCGAATCGGTCTGCGTGCCCTAGACATCCAAAACTTTCTTCAATGAGCAAAGGCGAGTGCAATATCAAAGCAACGCCCACCAGCTGTTTGGGGTTTCACCTTCGACCGCTTGAGCTGACCCATGGCCAGTGCCTGCCGTATCCGTTTCCGGTGAGCGTGGGACAACTCTTTGGAGGTTGGAGAAGCCTCCCCCAACCTACTAGCGATGACCTCCAACCTACTAGCGATGGCCTCCAACCTACTGACTAGCGATGGC
>CAXAMN010001370.1:191002-202842 GCA_963970005.1 Durusdinium trenchii
TCCAACCTACTGACTAGCGATGGCTTCCAACCTACTAGCGATGGCTTCCAACCTACTAGCGATGGCCTCCAACCTACTAGCTATATGGCCTCCAACCTACTAGCGACGGCTTCCAACCTACTAGCGATGGCCTCCAACCTACTAGCTATGGCCTCCAACCTACTAGCGATGGCCTCCAACCTACTAGCGCTGGAGGAAGTGGATCTTGTTTCACATGTCTCTATTCAGAGCACAGCTGTGGGATGCAGTCAAACAACAGGCATGATGACATTGGGGAGCCCCCCTGGCCAGAAAAGGCCTGCTGCTTTGGTGCTCTCAAGGTGACAAAGGCAAAAGAGAACACCTACATCCAATATTTTGTTGATGGCAAGAGGACTTTGCTAGTCAATGTGCAAGGGAGCTCATGTGATTGCCACAAAGGTGTTGATGCCTTGGTTCTCTATGCTTGCAGCAATACTGGCCTGGAAAAGGCCCACATGCTCACCAAGAGAAATGAACACCCTTTAGCTTGAAGCCTGGCCTGGAAAAGGCCGCAGTAGGCAGACAGACCTGATGCTAGCTAACCGGTGTTGAAAAAGGGTTGAGCATTGAGTGGGGGGTTGGGTGGTGCAATGTAACCTTCAAAAATGGTAGCCCCTCTACAATCTAGGAATCTAAAGGGGTGTGTGGTAGCTATGTAGGGGTTTGTGATGGTAGCTATAGTGCATGTGTGTCCAGGAATCTGAACAACCATGTCCACATTCACCTGCAGCTGTTTCAACTCAAGAGAAGTGCTGAGAGAGTGCCTGCTTGTGGAAATGGTTTTCCACCTGGTTGTTTGGGCCCTTGGTGTGGTGTCCATGGCTGGGACATGCAGATTGGTGGGGCCCAGTCATGCGCTTCAATGGCCAGCTGTGGAGGCAGCGTGATGAGACTGGGTATTGGGCAAGGGTGGACCAATATGGGCGCCTTGACCATGAGCGTGAATATGTGTGGTTTGTGAACAGGGGACTCAACCCCACAGCCCGTCTATATGCCATCCCTGAACCCATTCCAATCGTGGATTGGCAGCCCATCCTCTGGCTCTGGACAACCTGGACACCATACAGGGATGGCTTGGGAGCATGGGTATGGGGGGTGGGTGTCCAGCCCATCTTCTGGGTCTGGGTTGGCATGGTGATGCCTGGCCTGACAACACCAACACCAAAGCTACGGCAGGCATGCCTGGCCTGAAAGAGGGCAACAGGAAACTCCACACCCTGAAAGCAGGCAGCTGGACGCCCTGCTTGAGCAAACGCATGATTTGCTCAAAAGAAGTCACAAATTTGATGACAAAAGCTTAGAAGAAAAATGAGGAGAAGAAGACGCTCACATCTCACCAAGAAGGTGATCAATGCCGCTCTATGGTTCACCCAAGGCGGGGCAAATATGTCTTGAGAGCCGATGCTGGGCGTTTGGAAGTGTTTGGTCGAGGAAGGTGCGTGGCAGCAATGCGAAAGAAAGTCTGCTGAGTATGGCTGGAGCGCGCAAGCAGGAATCTGCGAGTCGCAGCGCAGGCATTCAGAATCAATTGCCAGTCTGGATCTTTGGCATGCTTAGAGGCGCACAAGGTGAAGACTGAAGACATGCTCTCTGACTGGCCTACAAGTGCTTCAGCTACACGGTGACTTAGGGAGCGTGTATGCTGTTGGCCTACCGGAAAGAAATGCAACGGGATAGACGCTGGATGCAATGACGAGTGCTTTGACATCGATGTCAGTGGCAAAAAAACCTCAAGCGACCAAGACGCTCTTTAGCTTTAGCAGATCTCTCAACCATTTCCCAAGACATGGAGCACCTTGATATCGCAAGGGACATCCCAAGTCAGACGCTGCGAGCAAACCTCACCAGCAGGCGACGAGAGTTGATGGAAAGCGTATCGAATAGAAGCCGACCACCAAGTCATACTCCAGTCAATTTTAAGACCATTGAGTTGGGTCCACGGCAAGGTAATCTCAAGTATAACAAAATTTGTATTTCGCCTCGCGTCCGCGCACTTGACGCACACGATCTCCGCAGAGGGTTCGCCCAACGCAGAATTTGGGATTTCTCCTCCGTTCGCACGATCTCCGGGATTCGCATATTACCACAGTTTCGCGCGTCAGACGGACAAGATCTCCGCAGGGGGTTGCGTTTCGTCGGCCCGGCCGCCCTGCTGCCTAAAGAATAGTTATAAAGTTATAAAATGCTATAAACATTTTGAACTTGTTGTTGTGTAGATGAATTTTGTAGGTGTCTTCACCTAGATCTTGACAATTCTTAACACCGGTATCTCAACACCTGTTTCACCTGTACCTCAACACCGACTCAACACCTGTATCACCTGTATCTCAACACCTGTATCACCGGTATCTCAACACCTGCATCACCAGTATCTCAACACCTGTATCACCTATATCTCAGCACCTGTATCACCTCTACCTCCATACCTATGTCCCAATAGCTGTATGAAAACACCTGTACCTATGTAGATGTCATATATGAGGTGTTGCCCTTGCATCAGCGGATGATAACCCTGGACAATCATATCAGTCACCTGCATCAGTGCAACTTCATATGATGATGACGTTGGTGATGATGATGGTGATGATGATGATGCTGATGATGATGATAACAAACACACGGATGTCAATGATTTTTGACACTGTTGATTCTGACGATGTTGCTGATGATGACAATGGCACTGATGATAGTCCTGGTGGTGATGTTGATGGTCTTTACTGTGATATTGATAATGGTGATGATGGTGATGATGATGGTAGTAATTCATTAAACAAATTGTGCAGATGATGTTTGGACAGAAGTTCGCACCCATTCTTGAAGGAGAACCCTCGGGAAAACATGTTTTACCGTTTTCTCTGTGGGGTTTCGAGTGGGTCAGCGCTTGCGAACCGGCTTAGGTTGCTTCACACTCACATTCCGCATGGCCCATATCCATGCTCTAAGAAAAAGACCCTGGCCCACTATGCCTCACCGAGGCTGAGCCCTTCCAAGGCACTGCAAGACTCTGCCCGGCGTTTTACAGACGTCGCTTTGGGAAGGCAGGGGGGTGGAAGGGGCGGAGTGCCAAGCAAATGGGGATGAAAGATTTTGTTCGGGCTGTGCAGCGCATCAACACCCCACTGCATAAAAGTTTATGCTCCTGCTTGAGGGGTCGCTCTGGTTCGAGGCATTCTTTTCGTGTGCAGTTGTTATGCCAAAGGTTGTTCACGTGTACATTAGGTTGTTAGAGATGCCCCGAGGGAATACCCTTCCAGCTACCAGCCGAGCATGCAAACATAGTGAGCGTCGGATCAGGGATTAGATCAATGGGTTTGAACCCCACAATCTGCAGTGAAATGGGTGTGTCCCCAACTTAGCGCCACAATGTTGTTTGAATTTGTCCCAAGAAACTCCCAATTGACTCCATCTCCGCGTTTTTTCCCAGAACAGTTGCTCCATGAGAGTTCTCATCTTCCAAGCGGAGGATCAAGGCCACCTGGTAGAGTCAACAGGAACTCCCTCCTCAAGGTATCAAGCTGTCTCTCAAGGATCGTTCAGATTACTGAGATGTTCCTGGCGATGGATGCCCGCTCAAGTGCAGAACCATGTATACCAACTCCAGGTTTAATCTCCATACGATCTCGAACACCCAGGGCATCAATGCTTTCAGTCAGAATGCCTTGGCATATACTATGACTGACAGACCCTACAGATATCGACAGATACTCAAGAAAAAGATACTATTTTCTGTAATAATCTTCAGCAGATTGGTCATGCGAAGAGTCGTCTGGGTGTGGGGGACTGCTCCCTTTGCCCAGCTTGCCCTACCTGGCCGTGCACCTCCACCGGAGTGTGGTGCATAAGGAGGCTCAGTGCGGAGTGTCCTTTACTTGCAACATGATCACAGGTAAGACACCTTATACAGTACATAGAATGGTTGCCATCACCATCCTGCGGCGGAGGACATCTTACTGTGACCCTTTGCATTTGCCATCATGCCATAGATCGACTCGTATATTGGTATTGGAGCTAAAGAGATGGTTCTTCCGGATTTGGGGGAGGACTCATCCTGGAAAAAAACGATTCTTTAGGACGCATTTGGAGGTTCCAACCTAGACTTCAATGGACACTGATCTCAAGTGACAGCTCATACATTGACAGAGAGTGCAAACTGCAAAACACAAAACAAGAACATGTTCAAGGGAAATGCTGTTGACGGTTGAATCAATATGTACCACAAGCAAGCTCAAAAGATCAGAGCAGTCCATTGATTCTCCAGATTTCACGCACATGCGCTGGCGGCGCATTGTCTCCTCCGGATGTTTGGTCACTGGAGCAGGTACCTCGGATGGGAGTGGACTCGGATCCTTTGAAAAGCCAATCTTCCGGCAGTCACAAGTGCTTGGGGAACTCGTGGAGCCACATTCAGGTTGGCGTGCAACTGCAGATGCCTTTAATCTGTTCTGGGGTGATAAATCATCAAGAGCTCAACGTGGTGACCTTCCAATACATCCTTCTATTGACACTATTTCCTCCTCTGGTATACTATGTGATACGTCGCTTTTCATTTCCGCACTTCACACATTGCTGTCTATCCAAAACCTTCCCACAAGTGCTTCGGCAGCTTCCCACGAACTTGCTATTATCCGTTTGTCAATAAAGAGACCCGCAAAAAAGGACAAATTGGGAAGCCGAGAAGCCCAGGTATTCTTTGGTGGCAGCTCTTTGAGCTCTGCAAGCAAAGCCTACCAGTCCATGGTGAAGACCGACTTGGAAGCGAGGCTGGTGCTCCGACAGATGAGATCCTGATTGCAAAACTTGTCTTGATCCTTAGGAGCAAGGAACAAGCACAACTAGGACTCGTGACGGAAGCAGAGAGCAGCTGGCTTGTCTGCTGATTGTATTCAACAGCCGCCAAAAACGGCAATGACCAATTTAATAAAGACCTGACGCGAGAAAAAGACAGCTTGCTGAAATCTGGAGAAGTCCCTTCAAAAGCGTGCTCATGTCAATGCAGTTTTTCGACATGTTCAGATGTGTTGAATGTGCGGCTGGGATGACCCGATAGGCCCCCATCAAAGCGATGACGACTTGTTGTTTCAGGTGCACTTTGTTTCGCAGTAGTTTGGGTAGCAGACACTCATATTAAAGTCCTTGTGCAGGTTGAGGTCGAAGACAAGAAGAAGCTGAATGCACCATCTGAAACTTGGAGCTAACTTGTTGGAAATAGCAACTGGCGCAGAGCTAGGTCTAGGTCAGCTGAGTTTCACAGAGATTGGTTGGCTTGCTCAAGGAGCTTGCCACAGCAGACGCGTGACTTTAGACAATTCACTCTATACTCTATATAGAGACTTTTCAACTGAGTGCAGAATAAGTGAGTTACTATTCAACTGCGCGAGCGAATCTTGGTGTCTTTCTCTTTGACATCAGGCTCCCTTGAGCCCCAAGCTGATTGATGCTTCTGTCAAGCAGCCAGTGCACGAGGAGCAGGAACCAATGGAAGATGTGATTGGCCATTTATCGTTTCTTTTTTGCCACAGAGTCTGTAGGTTCATGGTCTATTTTATGTGAGGCTGTATGTGTTTTCAAAAGAAAGGTCCTTATCTTTTGACTCAAAGAAAGGTGGGTTTCTCAGAGACTCAAATGTTTACGTTGTGGCAGGAGCCATCCAAATCTCCACCCACCGTTGGGGGGCGAGTCGCAGTGATGGTCGTAGGGCGATCGCGGCTCTTCTCGTCAAGGATCTCTCGCTCGATGAAGGGCTTGAGGCATCTGAGTTCCTCGGCTTGAGAATCCACTGCAACGTTTGTACCAAGCAGTCATGGCTTACCTAGGGCCCAAACGAATCGATCCGGGCGAGCTTCTGAGAAAGCCGGATCTTGTTGCAACAATGTTACATCATGGGACCATGCATGAATAATTGCAGACACTCTCCCAAAGCATTGTAGTCTCAAGACTCTTTAATTGTTTTTTGCAGGCGCTGTTGCGCGTATGCCAGACACAGGAAGACCTTGTTGCTTCTATCTGGTGTCTATGCTGCCGTTATTTGTTGGTGTCCAAGGCCATCGAGCCTTCGAAAGGCTTAGCAACGAAAAGATCTCTTCACCTTTGGCATCACAGCTTTTGCATGTGCTTGAGCCCTTGAAAACTCAAGGGTTTCTGGTCGATCCTCGGCCCAGACGGCTGTTTTTCAACGAACTGTGGCTTGCTCACGAAGCCGTCTCGACCAACCATTGCAGGAGCTCCATTTCCTTTTAAGTGGCTCAGGGCGATTGTTGTGACGTATGACCAAACGTTCCCCTGGCAGATACATGTTCATCCGACACTCTTGATTAGCGCGCTTTGTGTCGCTCCGGCCTTTGCTGAGGATTATGTGCTGTGTGCTGACCAGGTCAAGGAACAGCACCCCGTAGCTTGCTTCCAAACGGACTGCTGTCTTGGTGGGTAATTTGGCAAAGACCTGAGGACACATGGAGAGCTTTGTAAACAACAACCAATCAGCTCTGCAAGGTTTTTGGTTTTGATTTGCGCAGAGCTTTCGACACAAAAGCACATTGCAGTACTGGAGTGTGGCATTGTTTGCCTCAGGACAAAACGTGGGTATGTTGCTCCTGTATTGATCATGGATCCACCTGCTAAAACTTTGACCCAGACAATTTCAATCATTTATGAGGCAACACAAAAAATCTGTGCCAAGGTCATTTTTTACTTTTACTGTTTGTTTGTCTGTTTTGACCTGATGAGAGGGAGGAGTGTCATATAGGCTCTTTCCTGATGACTCTTTGTTTTAACTTATCGTTTCAAGAGTCCTATTGTCTCACTTTCCTCCAGTATGTGTATATCGGCCATGCCTTTTCCCTCCTTTGCTGTCCAAGGCCATTGTAGAGGCCTGGAGCTTCGAGGCCAAGGATCAGCGCCAGCGATCTTCGGCTCCCACTTGGATGGAACAGAGCCAGTGGGTCCGCTTGAAAAAAGCCAGTTGTCCACGCTTCATGCGACCCGATCTTAAATGTGACAATATAAAACACATAGAACAATGCAATCAAGTGTTCAGATCTACTATAGTCAAATATTAGTTAGACACTTGACATGAAGTTTGCAAAGTGCATTCATGACTTGTCATGACAGCATTTTACATTTTTGCTTGTAGGCTCGAGGGTAGGAGTTTCAGTTTGAAGATAGGATGGAGGGGGGTACGTGTACCCCCGATCCCGAAGAGTCTGCCCAAATTTTGAACCTGCTGGCTGAGATTGGGCTGGTGGGTTCAAAATTGGCAGTTAGCCATGGGTCGGAACACGTGCTCGCAAGACAATTGGCAGACCGCCTAGGACTGGAGCATAAGCCATGGCATGCGGCTTTCGTTGTTGGGCAGGTTCGGGAAGCGGCTCTAATGGCGGATTTGGCTGATCGGGTATCCGGGTCGTCATCTACAAGGTCAATGCAGAACCTGCTTGATTCCAAAGCTGCAATTGAGAAAGAGAAGGTCCAGACTTAGGAGCCTGCAGAAGTTCAGGTGGTACTGCCTGGTGTGCCGAAGAGGGGGACACTGGGGAGAACGGTGAGATTGAAAAGTGGCCGGATAGCTGCTGAGGGGCTGAGGAGGAGGTGAATGACAAGGTGATGGACAAGCTAGTTGATGAGCTGATGCGGTATAGGGCGCCCGTGTACAAGAGCAAAAGAAGCGTTGCTGGGAAAGTATCGACTCTCGACAGTTCGAAGATATCTGGCTTCGTGGGGGCGGTTCAGGGAATGGTCAGATGCATTGTGCAAACCTGGTCAGAGGCCCAACAGTATCACGCTGGTGGACTACATGTATGCCCGAGAGGAGGAAGGAATGGGACCTTCAATCCCCTTGGCTGTGAGTGCAGCTGTAGCGTGGTTCGAGAGGACAGAAGGCACGCCAGAGGAGGACCTGTTGATGAACCAGCACTTCCCACAGATGGTCATGAAGGAGCTGACGAGGAGGCTGGAGCAGAAGGCACCTCCTATCCGGCGGGCGCCCCGTTGGTTAGGATGCTTCATTGCACCGCTGGAGACATTGGTGGTGGACGGAGCTGTGCCCTTTGAGATCCGGGTTTGCGCCTGGTTTAAGCTCATTAAGATGTGGGCATCAATGAGGTTTGACGATGCAGCGCATTTGAAGACTTCAGAGCTCCGCTTCTACGATGGCCAGTTAGTTGGGATGATGCACCAGTCAAAAACGACAGGGCCAGGGAAGAGAGTTCGGGAACTACCAATTTTCATTGCAAAAGATGCGTATGTTCTGCGTGACGATTGGCTGCAGGTTGGCTTTGACTTGGTGAAACTTCAGATGCCAAGGGACAGGGACTATGTTTTCCCAGAATCCTGCTTTTATGGCATGGTGTACGGGGCATCGCATGTCGCATATGCTGAAGCGGTTGCAGGAAGTACAAAGACATTGGCAGTGCTGGAGGGTTACCATGGGCGCCTCATCCCTTCGGGTTGGGAGAGGTTTTGGTCAGAGCACAGTGAACGTGCGACGCTGTCCAGCGGCCTTGCCGCGCTGGGAGTTGAGAAGTCAGACAGAGACCTCCTTGGACGGTGGTGTCCGGAGGGGTCTGACGTTTACGTGAGGACCTACAACGCGATCGTCAAGAAGATGCAGAAGAGGATCGTGGCTGTCCTACGCGGGGAGGCAGCCTATGAGGAGCTGGATGAGGGCTCCATCTTAGAAGAGCTGAAGGTTTGGCTGCGTGAGAAGTGGACAGTTCCTCAAGACCAGGCAGACAGTGTTGTGGAGCAGGAAGTTCTGGAGGGCCTCATGGCCAAAATGGAGGAGGAGAAGTTCATTGAGGTGTATGGGGAGAACCGGGCTGTGGCGGCCCTTGCAGTACTTGTGGAGGATGGGGCACAGTGGCTCGCCTGGGATTGCTTGGGCCCCTTCATGGATTTGGGCGCCCCTGCTCTTGGCCTGGCGGTTGACCGTGTACTAGCGAATCATTCTCTGAGTTCAACAGCCAGCCAAGGAAGGTCCAACATTCCCCTTTCCTTCTTTCCTGCTCTTGGGATTACACCGCCAGGCCAAGAGCAGGGGGCCCCAGATCCAAGAAGGGGCCCAGATGTGACCAGGCTGTTGCCAAAGGCTTGAGCTCTTCACGATAAGCCGTTCATCTGGGAGGCCATAAGTAAAGAATATGAAAAACCCCAACATGAAAGATACAATCTATTATCAAGGGCTTGTATTTTATTCCTTCCCTTTTCGTTTTTTGTATGTTCATCCGCAAGCCCATGTAAATATTGATTATTGTTAATTACTATTATTGACAGCTCATTTGTAGATAAGAGAGCAAAAGGAGGTAGAAAAGAGAGAATGAATACAAATGAGCTGCTACAACTTAAGGATTATTCATTATGCATTTATTCATTACGCATTAATTTTCATACAAAGAAATGAAGATAGAGAATGAGAATTAATGCTGGTGAAGTCTTTCCTGTCATCTTTTGGTTATCTAGCCCATTAATTTTCAATAGAATAAATGATATAATCTATTATGGATTTTGGATATGAGAAATTCTGTTTTATTTCATCCAAAATCCCATATTATTAATAAGAAGATAACCCATTGACCACATTTATTAATATTTCTTTTATTATGTGGTCAATGGCCTGTCCATCATTAATTTTCCTTTGTATCTTATTGAATGATGGACAGGGAATAAGAAAGTAAGTTCCGTCCAGATGAGCGGTGTAAGGACTTCCTCACTGTCACCTTCCTTTTCTTTTATATCTTATTAATATCCGCCCTTTTTAATTCTCTTTATGGGCGGGTTCTTTTCTATTAATATCTTTACGATTGCAAATTTCCCATTAAATGTCTTATATAAATTTGCAATCTTCACTTATTTCTTTCTTATGTTGTGTCACAGAACATTATAATCTATGGTTTGTCTTTCATCTCTTTCAATAGGCGATCACAAGTGGAAAAGGTGGACGGAAGAGATGAAAGTGATGGATTATATCTTAGCCATTTAAATTTTATATTAATGATCTTGATAATTTACATGGCAATAAGAGAACTATATTACAATATAGAAGAAACGGCAAAGATAAGAAGACATCTATAAAAATATGCCGTTTCTCCATTAAATATATTAAGAACTAGAAGATAGCCGGTCAACCTAATTCAATAAAAAGGTTGGCATCATTTGTAAATTATAAAAATGAATGAATAATATGGAATTTTCCTTATAATCATAGCAATCTTTTAATTGGAAAATTCCATAAAATACATTGTCTCTTTTATCAGCCATTTTTGCTATAGGTTATCTTTTTATTAAAGAAGCGGGTCATACATGATGGCACGCATGGTGTGATGGTGAATCACAGGATCAGGTGCAAGGACAAAGTTAGGATGCCTGGACCTTGGGAAAAGCGTGCGCAGCTGGAGGAGTATGCAGCTGGACAAGTGACGGTGCTGTCGCTTGTTGGCGATTTCGCGAAGGCCCATAGGCGGTTCAAATACATGGAGGAGGAGCAGGGTTTTCTGGCTTGCAGAGCTCCCACACAGTCCAAAACCATCTACGTGAACAAGGTGGAACCTTCGGGGTAGCATCGACCCCATACTGGTGGGCAAGATTGAGCGCAGCCTTGATGAGATTGGTCTATTGGGTCTTGGGAGATGCATTCTGCAATGACATGTTGCTGTATGCTGATGACCTGGAGGTGCTGACGGTAGGCCGTGAGGGCTGAATTGGTGGAGTCTTGGCCTTTGCCCTAATGGCTGCGCTTGGGGCGCCTTTCAAGTGGGCCAAACAAAGGGGTGGCCTTTCGACTGAGTGGATAGGCCTGACTACGAACTACAGGTCTTTCAGTGAGTCAACTGAGTGGGTGCTTGAATGGATCAGGTCGTTGAGGTCGCGAAAGGAGGTCACATACAGAGAGTTTGCGGCGGGCTTGGGACGGTTGGGGTTCTCGGCCCTAGCACTGCCTTGGGAGAGGCCCTTGTTGGGCCCCCTCTATGCTTGGTTCTCTGCCATACAATCAAACCAGGGAGCATTGACGACCCCGTGGGCAGTACAGTTCATTTTGGGCTGGATTGCGAAGTTAGACAGCCGGTCCAGCAGAGCAACAACCCTTTGAGGATTTGGACAGACGCAAAGGCAACTGAGCAGGCTGCTTGGATTGGGGGTTGGCTCGGAGAGAGTGGTTGTAGCAAGGAGTGTCGGTGGTTTTCGTGCCAAGTCACTGAGGAGATGGCACCCTGGTTATTTTACCGGGGAAAGAATCCAAAGAGGGTCATTGCTGCACTTGAGCTGCTAGCCACCTTGGTTGCTCTCAAACTTTGGTTGAGAGGTGCAGGGGACACAGCTGAAGTCCACGCAGAAGCTTTTACAGACAACAAGGGCAATGCTTTCATTCTGCGCAAAGGACTGTCGACAAAGTATCCAGTCACATTGCTGGTCATCGAGGTGCTTAGACGGCTTGATGCTTAACTCTTACCTGGGTGAGAAGAGATGGCAATGAACTCGCAGATGCATTGACAAATGAAGATTTTAGTTCCTTTGGCATGCAACATCGGGAGAGCTTGAAGAAGGAGCGTTTCCAATGGCTTGTCATGGATGATCTCTTGAAAGGAAGTGAAACACTTTTCAACGAGATCAAGGAGCACAAGGAGCTGAAGAAGAAGCCCAAGAACGTCGTAGGACTAGCAAAGAAGAAGACGAAGAAATACTTCGGACGTTGGAGCTCCTGACTGAAGTTGGGAAAGTCCATACTGGGGAGCTCCCAGTATGGCCGGCAGGAGACCTTTCCAACTCATTGAAAAAGAAGTGCGCTTCTTTGCTGCGGTCCTTTGTCGGTATCTAGTTCACAAGCCTAC
>CAXAMN010001370.1:202852-228553 GCA_963970005.1 Durusdinium trenchii
TGTAGAATAAATTGTGGCACTGTTGCGGTTAAAACTAGATCAACGACAACCTTCAGTCAGTTCACGGAATGATGTGGCAGCCGTATAAGCCAACTCACTGAGATGAGCTCAAAGACCACTGTGATCGTCACCACAAGGAACCAGTTGTAATTTGCACCGGACCATCAGACGTTCATTTTAGTCTTGGAGACCCACATCTAGCCGCTAGCCCAATGAAACCAGGATCCGAACCACGTCGCGGCTGGTGTGGGGCAGATGCCTTTGTTTGCATTTATATATGTATATATATATATATGTAGATTGAAGTGCCTGTTCAGCAAACAAGTTTGGTTCATGCGCATCCCCATTTGATATATAAATGCCTTTGTTAAGCTACTCCAACCAATGCATAGCCTGGGTTCTTGTATTCTGAAAGAAACTATCCACGACATGGGTGACAAACCGGGTCATATTTGTGCCTCGCGGCTCCAAGGAATCCAGCAGTGCCTACGTTTGGTCTTGGCTCGTGAGATCCAGCGGAACGTCTCCTATGAGTATTTCGTGCGACTGAGACCGGACCTCCTTGTGCTCACAGACCTTCCCAACCTGGAAGATGCTGTTCTCGGAAGACACTGCATCCTCGCCAGACTTCGTGCGGCGAACAACATCATGGAGAGCCCCTAGTAGCGTCCTTATTCCTAGTAGTAAGGCCAGGAGCCCCTAGTAGCGGCCTTGCTCCTAGTAGCGATGCCCTTTGCCCCTAGTAGCGTTCTTGTTCCTAAAAAGGTCCAAAAGGCAATTAAGAGCTGCAGATGTTTCCCACAAGCGCCAACGGGACCTTTTGTCTCCAAATGCAATGCAGGATCTTACAAATGAGCATCTCTCATGGTGCTACTGCGATCATGGTTGCTGCTCACGTGGAGCACTCAAGGGAAATGATGCCATGTATATCATGGATGACATGATCACCATTGCAGCACGAGAGCCATTCCTTCGCCTTTGGCAAGGGAGAGAACACCTGGACAGGTTTTGAGAGAGAGGGGGAGTTGCTGGAGCAACATTGCAAATCTACACTTCGCTTTGGTACGCCCCCGAACTGACATGGACATGCAATTGAGTTTGAAAGCACTGTAATTGCAGTAACTGTAATGATTCATGGCGCTTGCTAGCCTGGATCGACTGAACGATTCAAATTGCAGAGGTCCAGAACAACTTAGAACAACAACCCTGAAACTGAAACCACAAATTGGCCACCCGCTCAGTAGACTTACGCGAAGTATACATGTATTTACAGAGATGTGGTCTTTCAAGGGAGGGGTGTTTGTGTCTTTCATTTGTGCGGTGTTCGGTTCCTGTTCGACTTGAAAGACGCGCAGCGGCAAGGATAAACCCCTCTGGTTGATGGCGCCGATGGCTGAGACTTCGATGACGATGTGGATGCTCCGGAAAGGAGTGCCAAGACGCTTCGATCCGATCCGTTTCCGAACGCACCGGGTTTTTCCCAGGTGCCTCCGGTAACGGTGCCTTGGTCAAGCCAACTTGGTCGACCTCACAAGGGGGGTCACCAGGCCAGCTTCTTTCTTCCACAGGAAGATCCCAATCAACTTCTTCATTGAGATGACAGGAAGACATGCGGCATGCCCTCAAAGTCGCAGCTACTCGAAACAAATCTGAAGGACTAAAGACATCGTGGAAAAACAGGCATACTTTACACATTATGTTCGCATTGGTCGGATGCGAGTTTATCCAATCAGGGGGATCTGTCCACAGCCAGCAACTTGGCATTGTGTCAAGTTCATTCTTTGAACACATTCTAGTCGGGCGTCAACGCGTACGATTTTGAGCAGTTGCGACCCGTACTCTGAGGGGCTACAACATTTGCATGTTTCTGTCGAGAAGTTCAGATTGTTGGTGTGAATGGGCTTGAAGATTTTTGAGTTGGCGGACAGTCCAAGTACAATCTGGCAATCAAAGCCAAAGCATGGTCGAGAAAGCCTTCCTGAGCTGTATAGTCTCGTGGCATTTCTGAGCCATGCTCCTTCGTAAACTCAATCACTTGGTTTGAATCTTCCACTTAGACAGAGTCTTTTCCACGTTTATGGATCTCTGATGATTACCCTTTGGGGTCCCTTCGGACCCGGTGACAGGAGTGCCTTTGTGTCCTTTGGCAATACGGGCCTTGCCCTTGGGCAGTGGAAATCCGCATGCCGCCCAGATGTCCAAGTGCGGCTATGTGGAAGGAAGCCCCCCTTTGCTACAGAGTTGGCTGCTCAGGATTAGTAAGATTTGCTAGCCCAAGAGGTCTGGATTCGGGCTGAGGCCACGTTGGGGGTGGCTGAAAAGAGCAACTTGTTTAAAGCTGTTCTACTTGAGTCACACAGTATGTCAGGCTATTACGGAACTCTTAGAGTCGAGCAGCCGAGGTCAATGTGGCTTACCCAAAGCTTCAAAAGACAACGTTCATTTGATCACAGCCAAATAGCTGCCTTGGCTCCTGGACATGCGATTTAAGATCAACGTGAGAGGTGTCAACATGCGATTCAGAATCTGAATGAAGGAAACGCCACAGAATCTTCTCACAGTCACCGACCTCCGGCGTCCAGATCCGTGCTGCAGAATGCGTCCCGTCACAGATCCGTGCGCTCAGATGGTAGAGATCCATCGTCCCCGGAGATGATCTTCAGTGATTGGGACCAGCTTGCAGATGCGAACGCCGCTCTGCTTGTGCGAAAAGCGAGCGCAAAAGAGCCTGGGTGAATTTGGCCCATGAGTTGACACTTGATCACTGATGAAAACTAGGCCTGAAGGTCTAATACCAAGCATGCCATATATACTGTATATATATATATACTACCGCCCCTCTTGTGTTCTTTGTGTTCTTTCAGTGTTTTGTATGTTGTGGATGTCAGACAGATAATTGATTGAAGACTGTGCATTGTAGTTTCGTGAACGACATAGCTTGATTCCAGACGAAAGCACATATGGAAGAGGTCACTGATTTTTGTATGAAGAGCAGGGAGGATGCACAGTAGACTTGTACACGCAGAACAGGACGCAGCCATTTTCCCCAGGTGGTCAACGTCATTTTTAAACACAGCTCTTCGACATAAACTTTGCCATTTCCCAGGAGCAAAGTATGCCGGTGGAAACCCAGAGGTCAGCATTCTTGTGCCAGTACTCGTACTGGGCTGACCGGAGCATAGCTCTCAGGGTCTTTGACCCGACTTTGGAATGTTGGTTCAGGGCCATCCTATCTTTCAAGAATCTCCATGCCCGGTCAATGATCTGCGTCCCGGCTTTAACCTTCATCTTCTTCTTCTCGCCTGGGATCTTGTGGGTAAGGACTTGAACATAGATTGGAGAACGCCACTGCCACTTGCCATTCTTCTTCCCTTTTTTTGCATGGATGACATTGTCATGAATGACCCCTTGCACTTTGCACTTGTAGCTCTTTGCTGCGTCAGTGTGCAAAATGACGCTTTTGTCCAGAAGCCATTGTTTTGGCCAACGGCAACCACTCGACCTTGCGGATGGCGCCTGGGCCTGGAGCGGGGGCTCGGACATTTTGGGGTTCAACCTATGGAGCACCAAGGTCTGTGGACGACCTCTCTTCACAATGCCACACCACTGTTCCCAAGCAACAGGTGTGGTGGCTGCAAGGCGAGCTTGCCTAGGTTCTCCTTGTCAAACGTGGAACGTGGTCTCGTCAGCCTCTACATCATTTTGCCTGCTCCAAAGTCGATCTTCTTCTCTTCTTCCTGCACCCACCTCATACGCAAATCACGCAGCCACTTGTCCATGTCCTCAATGGCTTCATGGTTGGCACCAAGCAAGCGGTGAATGACAGGGTGAGGCACACGATTGAGAAGCGGGAGCAGCAAGGCAGACTGCATCTGCAACGATGTTGCGCCAGAGCACCTGCCATCAACGAAGAGTGGATGTAGGCGATGCGGATTCAAGTAGACATGGCATGCCTTGGCACGGCAACGGTAGGTCGGCTGGTGAAGCTTGGAGAGCGAACCTTTGCTACAGCGGGGGCACTTCTGCCCGTCCCAAGAGCAAAGCAATTTGTCTTGAAGGAGCAAGCGGACGATCTTCTGGTCGGAAACTCCGAGCAATTCAGGGATCATCCTTTCCCACTTGATGCGATCCATGCGCAGACCAACATTTTCCACGCTTGGGTGCTGGAAAAGGATTGAAGTTACCCTTTTTGAGCATTTTGGGCACATGGTTTGAAGGACGCTGCGGCAACTGGTTGATGTCTGCACTGAAATGGCTGCAACCTTTCAGACGTCAATAAAGGCAGAAGGGAGACACGCATTCCATGTTTCATTCTAGTGAAGCCACAGACGCACGAACACAGAAGTGACGGCCAGTGTAGAACACATCCACCCAGACACTACGCGCGCAAAATCAGAAAGAAGCAATCGCAAGAGTATATGTGGCATTGTCCGATTTTTTCTGCTTTGTGAAGGTCTCTGTGGCTAGTCATATCGAGCAGCATATGCCCATCTCGTTGAATTGTGAGAAAGGAGACTCAAAATGCCATCAGAACGTGCTGAGACCAATGAAGCCACCACAGCCGAATCATCGCTCTTCGTCAGGCGCCATGCCAACGCCTGGACATTGTTTTCATGGTCCATCGCATTCTCCAATGCCTGCTCCAAGGTCTCATCATCGTCCGCGTGCAACAGGCCCAGTTTCGCACTGGGATTTTCCTTTGAAGACGATGGGGCAGAAGAAAGAAATTCTGACTTGGTGACGGCGAATCCAGTTCCATGACTCCGCGAGGAGCCGAACGCAATGACTGGAAAACAACCTGCTCCTTTTTGACTTTGATACTCTCCTTCTTTTCAATGTCCCAGTTGGTCCATCCCATGCTGGCGCGGTCGGTGTCCACGTTCACTGGGTCGGAGTGAGTCTCGCGAGCGAAGAAGGCGTGCCCGTCATGGTACCTGAGTAGAACAAGAACTATGTACGCGCATCGTTGGACGGAAGATCACGACAACCGGAAAGAAATTCAAACGTTGCAAAAGAGAAAGACAGACAAAAGCAGCTGAAACACTCGGCAGACTCCATCTTCACGCACGGAATGCTGTGCATCTTGGCCTCTCTTGTCTTCTTTTCTTGTTGTCGAGCTTCTTCTTCATGGTGACGATCTTTGCTTCTTGCAGCCGCTCCCCTGGTCAAACGTGTAAGCAGACAAAGTGCCTTTTAATTTGGCAGATGTATGGCTTTGTGGCAAATGCAGTTTTTTTGTAAATGCGAGGAACACAAGCCATGTGCAATGGAAGGAACAGCATAGCATCATACAAGAAACTCAGACAGAATGCAAGTGTTTCGCAGATGCTGTTCATAATCTCCAGGAACGGGCCCACCTTGCTTGAAGTTCTGGAGCTTCGGCTTGGAGGTGTCCAGCAGGATGTCCGGTTTTTGCCATCGAAGCCGGCGCGCCTGGATTTTCTGGCTCAGATGGAAGACGATATGTGACGCGCTGGTTGCCAAAGATAATGAAAGCGCTACGCTTCAGGATCGCCATGGCATCTGTGTGTGCCATGCTGCTAAGAGCTGGTCGAAGCATATAAGGAAGAAGTTCTCATGGGAGACAATGAGGTCAGAGTCCAAGTTGTTGTCTTCAGGTTCAGCACCCGGATTGTACGCATGGTCCAAGACTTGACGAAGCTGGTGACGTGCAAACTTGGCACTGGCCCACCCGGCACGGGTCATGGATTCGTCATCTCCAACGTCGGTGAAAAGTGAAAGCTTTGATCTTTTTCACCTCCTCCCCACTGATGTTACCGGCATCAAAAAGAGCAGGTGCAGTCTTGGTAAAGGGGATGCCCTTGAAAAAGTCCAAGTCAGACGTTGTGCGAAAAGTGCCCTGGCCCTCTCCCCCATAGTAGCGCGAGAACATCGTGGCGACTACTCGCCCCAAAGGTGTCTTGCCCTTGCCTGCCTCACCTAACAGCCGCAATGCGTGATCTCTCAGACAAAGAACCACCTTCTCCACAATGTCCGTGAGAGGTCGTACCTTTGACACAATTTTGCAGAGGAATTGTCATTTGCCGAGGAGTCCAGAGCTTTCTGGACCAGACGTTCCTGCCAACCATGGACGGGGCATCCTTCCAAATGGATATGATGATGAATCCACCGGAGTTGCTTCAAATCGCTTTTGTCCTTGATGAACCGCCAGCCATCGTTTTCCGGCAAAGCGGCGCTGGATGCAGGTTTCCTTTTTTCAGGAGTAAGAGTATACTTTCTGAAGCGCAGGCCACCCAGTTGTTCAAGCATCCACTGGAAAGCTTTTGTTGGTCAGTCTTTTGTCGTGACCACCCCATGCTATTCCCTTGCCTGAGCACGAAGAAGAGATTGTACATAAGAGCCTGACACCTTGTCGTCAATGATGTGGACATGCTTCAGCAGGATTAAGTGGTCATCATCTTGAGGCAATAGAAAGTATTGGCTTTCCATGTGGCAGTAGGGGCGAATCTCCCAAGCCTTATCCCTGAAGACTGCTTGGAGAGACGGAATATCGATCGTGTTTTTGGGAATGTCCACAACGAGGTCGACGAAGTGCTTGATGGAGAGAAGGCCTTGACGTCCAGGTCCCTGAGAGGCAGATCCGTTGCCGACAAAGCTCCAGGAGGCATTGGTCCAACACAGACGCGCGCAGGCAGCTCCCTGATGAACAGACCCTGCGTTGCTGTCACTGCGTTCTCCCAATTGATGCTGTCGGGAGACACGGTCACCATGGCCAAAGTATGTCAATTGTTTCCTAGATTTTTTTTTTCAGCGGTGCTGCTACAATAGTCAGAGAGATCAGATAAGGTCACCTCACAATGAAAGTAGCCAAGCACGTGTTATGGTGAGCGTTGAACTGTCATAGCTTTTCTTTTACTCTCTATTGTGCGCAGTAGTACAAGAAGCTGCCGCCCGCAGAAGGTGCATACTGGGAAACGCTGTGGATGGTTATAGTGTGCTGAAGAGTGACAACCTGTAACAACGAGCTTGCGGAAAACGCACTTGCATTACAGCACATGCTTTATTGAAAGAGGAAGAAATCCAAGTTCTTACGCGCTTTCTGGTGTGCGTGGCGGCGAGTATGGCCACCACACTTCTGGCGGTGTGAGTGGCAACGCGCCCGGAGGTGGCGGACCCGGCGGTGTGCCGGCAAGAAGGCCGCCGAGCGGAGGCCCTGGCGATGTGCCAGGGATTGCTCTCATTGGCGCCACGGCCACCATCTTGCCAATCTCCATGGGAATGTCAAGCCTGAGGCGGTGAAGGTTTGCAAAAGACAGGATCACGATACAACAGCAAGAAACGTAAGTACATTCAGTTTTCTCGAAGATGCTCCGACTCATCAGTTGGTGCTTCCGAAGCCGTCGCAACCACAGACTCGAATTCCCAGGCGGTTGCTCCCGTTGTCTCAGCAGTGGCCATGGACATGTCTGACCTGACGCGGATATGGTTTGCGACACAGGGAACAGACAAAATGAAAAGACAGCAGCCAGAAGCAGTGGTATGTTTATGTTTTTATATAATCGGCAAGATGCACAGAATCGTTGCCTGCGATGTCAACGACCTCTTCCGTGGGCCTCGTGGCAAGAGATAGAGTGTACTACGATTGGGCTTGGTTGGACGAGTGGCTCATATACTTGCTTTAGTTTTTGCTCACTGCAAAGATGAATGCACTTGCGAAGCGGCTAAGCTTATGACTCTCCGATGTAGTGTTTTGGCTTGGCCAAAGCAATAGGGCAAGGCGTCAACGGCATTGCCACAAAGGTGAGGAAAAGCGAAGAGATGGCGCAGGTTGATGAGAAACGGCTTGTGGAACAGTATTGAATATAACTGAATCCAATGGAAATCTAATACACCCAAAGCTTTTCGCACAGGGAAGGTCTCCATAGTCCTGATGGTTGTGGAGGTCCTCGGTGCTGGCGCCCGCTTCTGACAGTGAAGTGATAACAACCACCGCTTCTGACAGTGAAGGGTAACAAACCGCCGCTTGCAGCAGTGAAGGGCAACCAAGCTTCTGACAATGAAGTGCCAGCAGTCATGGGCCGGATGAACTTATGCACGCAACATCATACGTCATACGGCGTTGTTGGTCTTGAGCGTTATTTGTCTATTAGCGCTGTGGGTTATTTACACTCTTCAGGTTCTGTTTTGGCCGACAGCTGTGTCAAGGGCTGTACTGTTTGCACGCATACTTGTGCGCGTATAACGTTCTATGCGCAACGTCAGGCTCTCAACCGACACTTGTTTTAGCATGTTTCGGCTTGCTACACGCACAATAGTCGTGCTGGATACTCTTTGGCCTTGGGCGAGTGAAGCCTACGGGAATTGCCGCTTGCGCGCATACTTTTGCGCGCGTAAACTTATACGCGCAAGATCATACGGCCTTATCGTTCTGCAGATCGTTGCTTCAAAGTCAATAGTGGCGCTGGATGCTGCTTGGCCTTGGGCCAATGACACTTACAGGCTTTGCTGTTTGCAGGCATACTTTTGTCCGCGTAAACATATACTCGCAAGATCATACGTTGTTATTCCCCAAGTAGGGATAGCTATGGGGTTCTTGCTGCAAATAAGAATGAGCTGGCTGCGCGCGCTTTTGAAAGGGTGTCGATGCTGGAGCTGGTGTTGTGGTCCTGGGTGCTGGTGCTGTGAGCTGGCTGAGAGCGCGTTTAAGACGGGCGGCGGCGCTGGTCGGGCGCTGGCGCCGCTGCTGGTGTTGTCAGCTGGCAAAGCGCACCGGCGCTGGTGTCAGCTGATTGTGCGCGCTGTGGAGGCGCCGTAAGCTGGCTGCGCAGGCTGCGTACATTCTTGTTCCAGCCAGTCGCATGTCAACAGGTCGTGGGATTCTGCCTAGCTATCTGGGTCTGTGCTGGTGTAATTTCTAAAAAGACTGGTGCCCAACATACGCAACTTTTATTGTAAATTTCAATGAACCATGAATTTGGGTGTCTATTCTTTATTTTCTTTGGGGGTACCATATAAATATATATATATGTTACATACATATGATATGACGGATGAGGAGGGCGCCCGACTAAAGAGTTTGTTGTTTGGAGGATCTTTCAGGGTGCGGTGGGTGGGTGCCATAGCGCATACCATTGAACAGTCCTTGAAACGAACACCTGTTTGGTCAAAGCTTGCGCTTGTGAAACTTTGTGCGTGCTGCGTCGGACGTCGTGGCGCCTTTCGGAAGTTTAGTGTTCTCAGCATCCAGGTGTTCATCATTTAACGTTCAAATTATTGCGTAGCAGGTCTTGTTTGGCCTTCAGTGATCTATCTATGTTTTGTAGGAGCTTGCGCTTGTGAAACATTGCGTGCTTTGTCAGACGTCATATTTTGATGATCGTTGTTTTGAGTTTGAGAAGTTGGCTTAGATTTACGAAGGGGCAATGGACTCCCGCGATCAGGACATAGACAATAAGATTTCTCAGCCATTTCGAGCCAGGACTTTCATTGATCCGCGGAACAAAAAGAGCCCGAGTGAGTTGCACTTCAGAAAAGAGGAACAAACAAAACATATATATGATATATATATATGTGATAAATCTAAAAATGCGGGGAAATTTTGTTGAGCTGTAGTTGGCAACTCTGACGTGCTCATGTTCAAAGGGCTACATTTGCGTACGGTTTTGACCTTCTGTTCGCTGTGCCATAACTGTCCCAGCAGACTACAAACTTTCTTGAAGAAGAGTGAAGCTGCGCCCTTACACGGCTGTCTCGGTGTAGCCTGAACAGCCTCTGTCCAGATGTTGTTGGTTGATAGCGAACACGAAACATGCACACAACAATGCGGTATGTCACAAGAGGGTCCTTGAAGGGCCCGAAAGAAGAACAGTTTGCCTAAAAATCTAGGAACAACGTCATAAGTGTGAGCTATCCTGCGTGCATACCACAAGCCAACTCAAACTACTAGGGACTCCCTTGCTTCTACTAGCTACCTAGCTACTTTTTCTACTGGCCTAGCCCCCATAATATAAAGGATTTGTACATTCAAAGGACGTCTCAAAGGGTCGTTGAACCTCTGCAGCAGTTTTTTGCTCCAAGCGGCCCTCGACCATGGAGCCAAGTAGACGATGCTCGGCACAGAACGTTTGTTTTTTAACGCCCGTGGGGAACCCCAGCCTCCTTACTCAATATGAGTCATGTAAGTGGGCGATTAGTTAGCTTCTAGTAACTGGACGCGGGACAGTTCACGCTTCTTCAAGGAAGCTCCCCCTGGCGCCCCTTGGGGAAGTGCTCGCACTAATCATTTGGTTTCTAGACTTTTAGGGAAACTTGTATGATTTGAAGCGTTGGTTGCCGTTTGTTTTCAACGCCTTGTCCATTGTGTCCTTGAGCAAATCTCTAAGGACAGGTTCCGCTGTCCAGTGCTTTGGGCCCTCTGAAGGACAACATATCAGCATGTTTTGTGTCTCTGTGTTTTGCAAATGTCTGGTTTGCAAAAGAACGCCCAGATGCCCAACTTCCATGAGCTCTTGAATGATACTTTTGAATGGCATAACGGTATAACGGTATAACTGGTGTGGCGACAGTTCCTCACACATGATCGAACTGTGGCATACAGTGGCCCTTGGTACCCTTGTGGTATGCCCCTTGTGTTCCTGGTCTTTCTGAGGTTTGGAACCGCCGAGCCGTCATCTCTTGCGACGAGTCGAAGAACGGACTGCCTCCAATGGCCAAACTCGCCAGGCTCCTCGGGCGGAGGAGACTGGGCCCAAGCAGCCAGCGTGTGGTGTGGGAACTTCGTGACTTGTGGGGTCTGGGAGTTGGGCCCGCTGCCCCCCCCCTACTAGTAACAAGGGCATCGCTACTAGGAGCAAGGACGCTATTAGGGGCTCCTGGCCTTACTACTAGGAACAAGGACGCTACTAGTAACAAGGGCATTGCTACTAGTGACAAGAACACATTTTAAATTCCACCCAAATCGACACTTTTGGAAGGCTGGTCTAAATTTTCCATCATGGGGACGCTGGTGAGTCAAACCCGCCTGAGGTGCAAGTGTGTGCTTTATATGTTATATGTATTTATTATATTGCTAAGTTTGGAACCAGAGTCTGAAGACACTCCCTTGCTCCTAGAAGCGGTTGATTTGAAAGTACCACTCCCAAGATATAGTAAGGATAGCTTCCTCTACCTTGCCTGAAAGTCAGAGGACAACTTATTTTCCCTGAAGAAGTGGCATTGTGAAGGAATGCTGGATGGACCTTGGAGCCCCTGGACAGACTCGCGCAAAGCAACTTTTGCACCATTGCTTAGGAACCAGTGGACCAACATCGAAAGGCCCCTCTGAAGACTAGCGATGAACAACGCGACTTCTTCAAGCAGTGAAGACAGCCGACAGCATACCTTTTGGAGACATGCAGGCAAGCGTTGAAGCGCACAACTTTTTGAGATATATTGAAGTGCAATGCCGGCTGGTGAAAGACTAGCCAGAGTGCTGCACAAGTGCTCAATGAGCTTTGTAAAGTTTTTTGATGTTTTGTTGTTTTAAGCGGTCGATGGAGTGGAGTAAATCAATACTCCAGAGCCTTTGTGTGGATATATTTGCGCCTAAAGACCTTTCGTCACTTTGAGCCTATCTTACGAGGCAAAAGCTTCCACGCACCTGTGGTGCTCTCGTGGAGGCTTTTTTGTACCACATTGTGGCTGACCCAGATCAGGAAGAGCCTGGAGACTCTTCACAAACGGAAAATCAGAGAGCGAGGGGCTTGGGAGGTGGGCCAAGAGGAAGTTCCTTTCGCTAGTCACTAAATGTTGTTCGATCGGGAAACCACCATCCCAATCTTGCAGTTTTAAGGATCTCCCTGGTATCAAGCTTTCACTTCTACTTGGACTGGGCAAGCATGGTGTGGTCCTGCGATGATGGTATCCTAGAGTCTTAGAGTTCGTGACTTCCTGCTCTGTCCCGTGCTGCTGGATTCTCCAAATACGCAAACAAGTTCTGGCTATATTTATTCCCAAACGATTTGGCCTTGGGCTGAAATGGTTGGGACAAGGGGGACCAAACTACCCAGGCTGTCATGTTTGCCCATCACGCGGCAGGCCTTTGATAATGGCACAGCTTGTTTGCCCTTCTTACCAGGATCTTGACGGGCTCATGGGTGACTAAATTGCACCTTCCAAGCTGTCGCTTAGTGCCCTTTCTGGGCCAGCATTAAAGCCTAGGGCCTAGGGCCTAGTGGCTGTGCAGGCGACACCTTCCGCAGCCGCAGCTGCGGCTCGGATCAACCGCCTGCTGAAGAAGTGTGGCACCAAAGGAAGTTGTCCTTTCTGTGCCCTCTATGCATCATCCATTAGCTTCGTCGTGACACAATTTCTTGTGATACAACAGCAACATGGATTCCGTGCCCCTTTGCCGAGGCGGAAGTTGGAACAAGTTTATGTCGCCGGTGATGTGCTTGAAGGCAGGCTGCCTTGGCTTGCGAAGAAAGTAACTGGCAAGCGACAGGGATGTTGGCAAGTGACAGTGGTATTCAAGAGGACTTCAGTTCTTGAGAGGAAAGGAAGAGGCAAGGAAGAGGAGAAGGAACAAGGAACAGCCATGAAAAGACATGAAAGGAAATGAAAGGACATATATAAAAATGGAGATGAAAGCAAATGACAGCAAGTCAGGACAGACATGATGGACATGGAAGGTCAATGATTGAACCATCGAAAGAAATTGTTTTGGACCCTGCAGGGTCCAGACCTGAAAGGTCGCGGGTTCAGTTCCCCTCTCACCCGGATCAAAACCAAGGAGAATGAGGCCTCCCTCCAAGAGAGCAAAAGGAAGAGGAAAGGAAGGACAACAGGAAGAGCCATGAAGAGCCAAAGAAAAGGACTTGGGAAAAGGAAGAGGGAACGGAAGAAGAAGAAGAAGAAGAGGAGTATGAAGGGAAACGAAGAGAAAAAGGAACATGAGGAGGACAAGGAAAGAAGAAGTGGAAAAATGAAGAGGGAGACCAAGACAAAAGAAACTTGCATATAACTACACAAGCTTACTTTTGTTGGGCACGGACATTTCTTAATTCTTTTTCTTGGGCCACGTATTCCAGGAAGGTCGAACGTGTCACGAGGTTGCACTAAAGGCCCTCACTCTGGAAGGTGAAGAAAGGAGGTGCTGAAGAATACCATGCACGAATCAACAGCGTAGATACCCGATGTTGCTTGCCGAAGACACACCTTTCGATACTAGCTTTCCTGCCAGAATGCGGAACAGGTGTTCAGGTGGCTGAAAGGCCTACAACACCGACAATACCAAATAGTTTGCATCTATATCATTCTATATCTAGATCTATCTATCTATCTATATATATGTTGAAACCACGGACCGATTCGATCCGACCGAGAGCTCCTGCTCTCCCCCTACCGGCGGCCTTTTCCGCGCCCGATCCTTGAGCAAAGGTTGCCTCCGGTCCGACCTATAATGCACACCCGTCGTGACACTGCTTTCACACTCCACCAACTGTAAAAACAAAAGCTTTCCGTCGAGCATTCGATACAGCAGGAGTACAGGTCACTTGTGAAAATTCTGTTCACTTCCTCTCTCGCTTGTCGCTGCTTCCGGGAAACTCTCCGTAGGATCAGTGGTCTGATTCACACTTCCGGCGTAATCGATGGCACTGAGATAAGCAGCAAAGTCGCCGAAACGACCATCTCGATCTTTTCCATGGGCCTGAACCCAAATCAAATAGGACTGGTATTCAGTCTTGCTTGTGAGTTCTTGGTATGAGAGGCCCAACTTACTTACCTTCGGAAGGCGGCACACTGTGGATCCCCAGTCTTTCAGACGGGTCACGCCAGCGGGAAAACAAATCTTGGACTTGTCCATCTTCTCTGGAATCACTGGCTTCTGGTCATGGCTCATGTGTCCACCAAGACGTTCCTTCTCGAGTGGCTGATGCTCTTCTGAGTAATGAACCGGCTCCCATGCTTCATCCAACTCAATGTCTCGCTGGTCACGAAGACGCTTGGCACTGTCATTCATTGCGACATAGCCCTGTGTCGCATCGCTGCGACTCTTCACACCCGATTGGTGGGCTCGGCTCATGATCGCCTTGGCATGTGCCAATTCCTCCGGAGTCACAGGAGTGGATGGGGAAGACATCGATCAAGCCACTGAACAATCAGAGGCACGATTGCCCCTGAGATGCGAGAACAAGATCTTGAACAGATCAAAAGGGCTTGCATTATCTATATCGGTTTCGGAGTGCTCACTCTGACATGCACAAAACAAAACGACAAATTCGAAAAACTCAACTGCACACAAAAAGGGCACGCCACGTGATCTGGCACTAGTTCTACTCTTTCATTGATTCCCTCCACTTCCGGTCCAAGACTGTCTGCTCGTCTGCCAGTTGGTATCTGGCTGCACGGAGAACTGAACGAAGGAGGTGCATCGGTTCAGCCTTGTCCTTAGTCAGTCCATCGGCTAGCATGTGTCCTGTGGGAACCCATCTAGCTTCCATTTTGGTTCGACGAATGGACTGCCTGATGATAGCTATGTCAATAGCTGTTCGTCTGTCATCTAGAACCCCTCCCGAACCTAACGAGGTCAAATGATCATATAGTGAGCGACAATCTGTCATGCCTATAGGGGGCCGCTTGAGGAGGACTTGGTCTGCTTCTTCCAACAGGAAAGAAAGGACCATCAAGACATTCGGAGGTCATGAGGGCAACCCATTCACACATTCCTGAGGCTGTCGAGAAGGCCTGTGCTTCACCTCCCATCGTTGATGACACTACGCGTGGTAGTCAATAAGACTTCCATGCGAAGCAGTGCACTGGAACATCTAAGCCTTGCTGCATTTTATTTGAGGTAAAACCAACAAGCCATCCCCCTTGAGTCTTAAGCTCAGTGGTGTTCGCGAAGGTGGCATCAGACCAAAAACAGAGAGTCAACTCTTCTGGTGCGATGAAAGGCACTCTGATTTGCAAATCTGCCTGTTGCCTTGCCCGACGCACGGCTTGGTTGGCTTGGAGAAGGTCAAAAACAGTTGGCTGAGGAAAACATTGCTGACTCTGAGATGTCTGTACAGCAATATCTGGTCTAGTTTGAGTACTCAACCAACTCAAGGCACCGCTCACTGCTGTAAGAGCACTGATCTCCTGTGGATTCGCTGGTAGCCATGGACGCTGAGCTCTTTCCTTGTTGATCTTGATGGGCTGGATGTGTTCAGCACATTCTTTCTGGCCGAAACAGATTTCACCAGTCTCAAGGTCTTGCTCATAAACCGTCCCGAGGAATTCACCCTTCCCTGATCGCCATTTGCGGAAAGGAAATTTTGCTCTAAGCTTGGCTATGGCAGCTTCATACACCTCACCTTGACCTCCCGTGATTGTGTCATCAACATGAGCACCAAGGACTCCTTGCAGTTTACCATCCGGACCATGACAAACGTACAGACAGCTGTCAAACTTGCTTCGAACAAACCCTGATGCAACAGCCACTCGATCAAACTCGCAGTACCATTCATGTGGAGCATCGTTAGCACCGTAAATGTTTCCAAGTACTTGAACAAGGGAACCTTCTTCAATGCCTGGGACTCCACCTGGTGGCAACTCGGCGTACACTGGATTAGCTAAGGCTTTGTCTCTTACGTTTGCTTCTAAAAAGGCGCCTTTAATATCTCCTAAGTGCATCACCCATCCATGACTTACGATCATCTGCAAGATCAGGCTTCGGCCGAACTGCGAGAGCGTCGGAGAATGACACTTCCCAGCGAGCACCTTTTGGAACAAGTGCCATTCTCCTGTATGAGTTCCGTCATAAGGCACTCATCCGAGTCTGTCTTCGAGCACTTGCTAGGAGCACTGGAGGGTCCGTCAGGAGACAGGCTACGTTTTGTCCCATGTGCTTCTTCGAGAACCTCTTGAAGATCTTCCGTCCTGGTTTCTGGAGGTCTCAACAAGAACATTGGGGGTCCTTTGGTCTGTCTCAACCGAACAGGTCCGTAACCCTCATTGCTGTTTTCAGCACTGGTCCGCTCAGCTTCGGTTCCCAAGGGAGTCCACCTCGTTTGGGCATCTGTACCCATCTTTGTGAGTGTTCGAGACATAGAACTGGTTGTCCCTGTGGAAGGTTGCGCCAGTTCTCGCAGCTCTACCTGACTTCCCTTCCCCTGCAAAAGAGGGGGTTCCGAACGTCGACGTTTGGCCGGGGTCTTTTTGGATTACTACTTTCTAGGTTGTCAGACAAACTATCACCTGCTTCGGATTCTCCTATGCTCGGACTAGCTGGCTTCGGCGTTGCACTCGACACAGGCTTTGCGGCTGACGGCGCTGTCGCGCTGGCTGGGTTCTCTCTCCGCGGACGAATCTGGAACTGTGATTCTCCCTTCCAAGTGGTTTCCCCCCAAATCCCGGTCTGCGTGTCCGGATCTGACCAAATCTTATGAACCACGACTTCACCTGTGTCCGAACGAATGGTCTTCCGCCAATTTTCCAAAGACACGCCCTTCAACACTGGGTCATTTGGATCAGGAAAGAACCACTTTTGACGTGGAGTACGATGAACTCTGCACAACAACTCACCTCTCTTGATCCACACATCTGGCTGAGCTACAGGTTCACTAGCAATCTGCAACGGAGTGGGAGTACCTGTCAAATCAACAAACTGTGATCCGATCTGTTCCTTGTCCTGGAGAATTGTGTTCAAACCCAACAACTCTCGACCGTCGGTCTGGGCAACAAGTCTCTCTTCGGCAGTCACATGTCTCAAATGCTCTGGAGCCACTTTGAAGACGTTCTTCCTGTGATACACCAAAAAGTTTCGACCTACCTTACCCATGACCGTTGCAACCCCGAACCATCTACCTCCTACTAGTCTCATGCCATGCTCATACTTCTGGGTCCGCCAATATGCAACGAAGTCCCCTGGCAGAAAGTCTCTCTCTACCCTTGGTCTTGCATTCAAAGCTGTCCTAAGTGTCTTGTCGTCTAGAGACATGATCAGGGCCATGCGAGCCTGAGTGCGAATTGCCTGCGCTTTTGCCAGTGCATCGTCGGACAGGGCGGCTGTCCCGGACACAGGGCAGGGCCATTCCTGAAGCAGGTCACCTGGCACTCTAGGGTTTCTACCGAAAACAAGTTGGCATGGCGACAGTCCATGTTGATTCAACAACTCGTTCTTTGCATTCATGGTCTGTACAATGCACTGTTCATATTCTTCTTTGTTCTTCGGTTGAACCTGATCCAACACCTTTTGAAGGATGACCTCAAACAAATGACCATGCTTCTCTACCTTCCCCAATTGGGAATGTGCTTCGGCACTCGACAGGACTCTGGTGCCATCTTGTTCTAGCATTAGCAGGATCTGTGATGACTTCAACTGGAGGACCTGCCCATCGTTGCCAAGCATCGAGGTAGATACGCTTCAACACTTCACTGGTTTCCTTCTCATAAAAGGGGACTACTACCTGGAAGCTACTGGCATGATCTACGATGTTCATGGTTTTGATCTTCTGGTTGACTTGCCAACCTGGCAAATTCTTGACATCCCAGCCAATCCGTTGATTGAATTCAGTGGCTTTCTCCGGATTGGACGGCAAGGAAGGCGTGGGTCGCTGTCTCTGCCGGCAAATGTCGCACTGACTCTCTACCTGTTCGGCTGCCTTCAAAGCTTGTTCCGAGCCACCTGCATTCTTCAGGATTCTAATGAGGGTCCTAGTAGAGGGATGGCCTAGATTATTGTGAAGTCTCTTCAACAAGCTCTTTACCTTTTCAGGATCATGGGCAGCCTCTGCTACACAGACCTCATGGCACTCAGTCGCTGTTGGAAAGGATTCCTGCACATCGGCGAACGAACACAAACAATCTTGTGGTCTAATGCGCGTGTACCAAGTTTGAACAAAGGCTTGTGTGTACGTGGCAGCTAATGCACTCCTAGAAACCCCTTCATTAATCCTATACCTCCGATCGACTGATGTCTTGCATGGCCGGGACATGTACGAACAAGTTCACTCATGTCAACATGTGACACGGCCAGTCCTGTCGGTTTGAGGACTGGAATCTGGCTGTCTGGGTCTGAAAGACCATAGGCACACATGTCGGCTCAATGCACGGACAGCTTGCCTACTTGAATGAGCTTCTTCATTGGGCCGAACTTCCACAGATCACTTGACCATGGATGTTCAACCAACACGCGTCCACCTCGTCTCATCTGGCGTTTGATCTGCTCAACACAAAAGGTAGCCTGTCGAGTGGCAATGCGTTGATTGCGCAACTGTTCTGCCACTGAAAGCTTGTGTTTGTTGAGTCTGTACCAACCACCCCAATGCTTGCACTCGGGGCAGCACACCAGCAACTCGGGAGCCTGCTCTTCCAAGATCTGGTCAACCTGTGCCTGTGTCTTAGGGTCATCCAGGTCCCAGCCTTGTTTGATATCAAACGCCAAGCCCTTGTCTCCTCTCTCCCTTGCCCAGGCACTGAACCTTGGCGGAGAGAACAGCTCAGCGACAGCACATTTGGTCGTCTTCTCCTTGTTCCAGGTTTCACTGTGTGCCAACAAGCACCGCTCTTCTCGGCGAGTGAGGACTCTGGTAGGTCCTTGCATGAACTGTTCTGCATCCTCCTCCGATGCGTCTTCTTCTGTCGTTGGATTCTGTCCTCCTTCCACGACAAGAACCTCCTCGTCCACTCCCTCGGTGTCCAGCACGTTCAAAATGAACTGGCCAGCTGTGTTCATCTGAAGTGGTCGAGGTGGTCCGGCCTGGAGTTCCACTGTCTCAGCTGCAAAGTCCAGCTTGGCATCTAAGCTCTTCAAGGTGTTTCGGGACAGAAGAAGGGGCGCTGTCCCTCTGATCACCGCAGCTTCGATTCGGCCCGGTCGGCCGTGGATCACAATCGGCATGGAAACTACCTTCTCAGACAGCTCCTCTTGACCATTCCCAAAACGAAACAAATTCTGTTGGGGCATCTTGCGGTCCTGGTACAGACGCATGAACTCACCCAATGTCTGTTGGCCAATCAATGTACGACTGCAACCCGAATCAATGATGCCATACCCTGGTGAGGACACCAAATAACACTCGTCTGCATCTGTCACCATGGCTGCCCCATCTTGTTGCTTGAACTGGAAGCCTGTGGACAATTTCTTGCCCAATCTGACCGCACCGTCTACAGCGTGACTTCTTCTGAATGTCTGTCAGCTCCCGTGTGAATTGCTTCTTCACGGTGTGGGCCTGTTTGAACTTTCTGGCACTTCCAAATGTGTTTGTCTCCATTCTCTTCCCGAAGTAGATCCAACGTCAAATGCTCAAGAGCCAATCCGTCAAGAAGACAAAACACGTAAGGACCTCGATGTGTCGGAGTCATGTCTTTGGTGGAGGCCATCTTGGCCAAAGCCCAAAGGCGCCACCGCCTGTACTCTTTGGGGTCCAGACTCTCCCCACTGAATCGACGTTGTCCCATCGACGACCCATCCGAGCTGGCGGCCATGGCACCTACACCCAAAACTATACACTAGACACTGCTTTCAGCGTTCAGCCCTTCCTAAGGCCTAACTACCCCGGATGCCCTCCTCCGATTGGAGGAGGGCTCCGCTACAATGTTGAAACCACGGACCGATTCGATCCGACCGAGAGCTCCTGCTCTCCCCTACCGGCGGCCTTTTCCGCGCCCGATCCTCGAGCAAAGGTTGCCTCCGGTCCGACCTATAATGCACACCCGTCGTGACACTGCTTTCACATATATATATTTCTATATTTTTACTAACACCATCATATAACTGACAATGTATGATAGCTCCACTCCCTATGTGGCCCCGTCGGATTGCCAGGCTTCCGAACTGAGCTCCGCTCCATGGTCAAGGAGGCCAAGAAGAACCCCCTGATAGCTTTCATCTCACTCAAAGGAGCACTTAAGAACGAAGGCATCATGGTAGTGATTCGAGCTTGAGTGGCTTTTGCCTTCGCCAAGGAACAGTCTGTCAGACTGAATGTCCACGAGCTTTGTTGGGGCTACCTAGCCACTCATCCGTGAGGCTTTGTACTTCTTCTCTCCGGATGATGGTGCAGACAGGTGGGTCTTTGAGTTTGCCTAAGCCGATTGGCTGATTCCTGTCCTTGCGGATCACAAACATCAGGATCCGGGGAGGAAACTCATTCTGGGGCAGGTCTTTTGGGCAAATCACTGTACTCTTAATTCAAGACTCAACAGGCTGCGAAAGTTTTGATACGAACCGACAATGGATTGGCTTGTCGAGAATGCACTGAAGGCGCTAAACCAAACGAATTGTATAGACACATTAGCTGCCTACCCCAGATCCAAGAAGTAGTACATTACTGCTCTTGATATCTCTTGATGGTTTTGGCCTCCTGCCTGAAGCCAGGCTTCCTTTGAGGGGTCAAGAGGAGCTGGTGGAACTGCTGCTGGCAGCCAAAGCCGAGTGCTCTTGCATATCGAGAAGGTCTCTTCTTTTGGATGCCTGTTCAGTTTTTTGCGTCAGATGGATGGGGCTGCGTCGTACTCTAAGTTTAAGGGCAGCCGCAAACTTTTGTATGTTTCAAAGAAGAAAGAAGCACTTATCAACCACAACACCTGACCAAGTTATATACTCACCAAATCTTCATCCTACCTTTTCGCGCTCTCGTTGCGAAAAGGTATTTCATTGGCACTTCTGGCTCCTCGTTCTCCGCGGCAGTGCGCCGACAAAGGCGGCGGAACTCACCAATTCGGAGGATTCCGGTGGCGGTTCTACATCACCTTACTGGCGGTTTTGCTAGGTCTGCCTCACTTTGATCCATCCAACTATCAACAGCCAACTAACATAATCCTGATATGTCCTGATGCATTGATTGTGGATGCCAGTTCTTGTCTGAGGAACATCCTGGTGGATTGCTCGTAGAAGCTGCAAAACAAAGGAAGTCCCAGTGGTTCATGTTTCTGCAAAGTCTCCTCCATGGCTGCACACAGTGACTTGTTTTTCTCTTCTGCAGGAAGTCTGCGGGCTTGCCAGCCAAGACGTCAGAGGAGGTTTGAGAGGGCGTTTGATGAGCTTTACTACCAAGTATCAATGAGATACAGAAACCTGCAAACATCGCACCTGAATCCTTGATCCAAGACTTGCTTAAAGTGCGCAGGCAAACACGATCTAGGTGGCATTCCAGAGCTGGTGTAGAACCCATGAGAGAAGTCCTCCTTCCAAGCAAACTCGGAGTAATTGAGCATAGGTTTGTAACAAAGGTTGACACACGACAAACACATCGGAGTCTTCTTATCCAAAAGACACACGCCACACTAGGACACGTACGTTCCTTTATGACTCTATGACAAAGAAAGCCTTTGCTTTGCTTTCTTTCTTTCTCATCAACGGTTTAAGCGCAGAAATGCCTTTCTTGCGCACCACCCCACGAGACTCAGGGCACCTGGTTAATTTTGGCACGTTTCCTGCATTGGAGGTCTTTTGTGGGAACCTCACAGAGACCGAGGCCGCACGGAAGTGCGTAGAGCCAGAGCCCCAGGGTTTGGTTGAATCCTATGAAATACTATGACATCAAACTTCATCAAACACCAATTTAGTTGTTGGTCAAGGCTCGTGGGTCCCACATCTTGGACAGCTGGCTTGGAATGTTTTGATGGGTCACCTGAGTGTTTAGAGCCGATGAGTTGCCGTGACCGAGCAAAAGCATGCAAACGCTGTATCCACTGGTTTGGAGGTGAATGGCATGGACATGACAAGACTGTGGAATTTGCAAGCATGATCTGTTGGAAACAGGTAGACATCATATTGCCGCATCTTGATACCCAGAAAAATACAAGGAGATACAAGACTGCAGGGCAGGCTTCTGCCGATTCAAAAATCATATTTTTAAAGCTTGGGTTTGATCACAATCTGAACCAGAACGGTTTGTTTGTTTGTTGTTTCAGGTTTCTACAGATTACCTTTCAAACGGTTAGGGTCGGTTAGGGTTCTTACTTGAAGGAATCTCTCAAAGTTCAAGCCCACCCCGTCAGTCTCCAGCTGCCTGCCCCTAGGCCCAAGAGAAATTGGTTTCTCAGAAATTGCGTTCTCAACGACCTTGCTTTCTTTTGTTCTCCAGCAACTTCAAGCTCAGGTAATCTCTCCAGAAGCAAATGGAGCGCAGAAGCAAGTGAAACCACAGAAGCATTCGCCATTGGAGAAAGCCATGAGTGAAGGGTTTTGGTGGGTTGGCTTGAACCAGAGATATCCCTTGAGGTAGTTGTATACAAGGGCCTCCTCCCTTGAACTGGGATTGCATCTCCTCATCTCCTTCGAACAACAACCAAAGATGGACCCCAAAGGTATAGTCTAGTACTATTAGCTCCAGATCAAATGGGGTCCTGTGCTTTGAGTATGCGACAACTGAAGCCATCCGAATTCCTGCGACTCTGAGTCTTGCTTTTGTGCTTTTAAGTACTTCACCCTAGGGCAGCAGTTGGCACCATGTTTGTGCCATTTCTGCAGTCCTTCCAATCCTGACATAGGAGCGTTTTTTGGATGGTGGTTCTTACTATTTTCACTTGAATCTACCCTTTGTTCAGGCTCTCCTCAAGGACCCCAACAACTGCAGTCTGAACCGGTCAGCACAAATTCTTCTCGTGGCTGGCTGAGAAATTGGAGAGGGACGATCCTTCCTACCAGCCATTAAAAGCCGACCGCTTCAAGTCGGGCTCCAGCCGTAGAGATCCCTCCCCAGCAAGACCAGGTGGGGATTTGCGAAACGCACCTTCGATGCTGTTTTTGACGTAGAAACGTTGATATATCGGAGATATCTGGCTTTTGCATCTCTCGGTGTCTGACACGTACGGGGGCGTGAAGGAAGAGACCACAGGAAGAATGATTGCCTTGACAGCTTTCGTGCCGTGCCCACCAGGCACGACAGAGGTCAGCGATCGCGCCGGATGGCGGTGCGCGCCTCGTTCGAGAATAGCAACGAGGCGAAGGGTTTGGGTGCCACAGAGACCATTGATTGATTTCAAGCGAGGTGTCATGGCACAAGCAGCATGCGATTCAATACCTAATTACTGTACATACTTCAGCCCCTCAAACTTTCACCAAGGTTGTCACACTATAAAGACCCAGTCAATGACTCAATGACCCAGCTGTCTTGCTAATTCAGCAGTTGAAGAGCTGTTTGGTCGATCTTGTGCCGAACTCGGTGTGTTTCTTGATACAAAATAGTGCCACCAATTGGACATGCGATGACATCCGTGATTCTGTGGCACCACAGTTATTTGTATGTATGGTCTGGTGTGGTCTGGTTTGGTATGGCAAGATATGGTATGCAGAGGTATGGGATGGGATGGGATGTATGTGGTACCCTACCCCTGGCACCTACGATTTTGGGACATGAAGTGCTTTGCGCGACTACCAGGGTGAAGTGCGTCACTGATCCACCAAAACGAAGCAAGCAAACCAACAAAAAACATTGCTAAGATCCGGTCTAGCCCAGATAGCGTGAGCTATTGGGGTTCTTACTTCAAGTATAAGAAGAGCTGCGTGTGTGCGCTTTCGAGCCTGGGTGCAGAGTGCCGCTGCTGTAGGCGCTTGTTTTTGCTCACGCCCCCCCTAACGGGACGGAGAATTTCCACGTTTTCACCATTAACCAAGTTGATACTACGCTGGGGATGGGGTGGGGTGGGGATGGGGTGGGGTCTGTTAACGTTCGCTTGCACTTGCAAACCAAGTTGATGCTACGTTGGGGATGGGGTGGGGTGGGGCTGGGGTGGGATGCTACCAAGTTTTGAAGCGCAAATGCTTCCAAGTGAAGCATGTGAAGATGGAGTTTACGCGCAAAGCGCGTGGTCGGAAAACGCATGGCACCCAACGTATTGACCGCAAATGGTCGTCCCTGAAGAAGTTTATCCCGAAAGAGTTGGCATCCAAACGATCCAATGGCGGGTTGAAAGCACAGATCCAAGAATATATAGCTTTCTGTGGCGCTGTAACACCGTCTAAGCACCAACTGCAGAAGTTGGGTCAAATGGCGCAGAAGGAGTGGAACGCGTGAAAAGGAGTGGCACGCCTGAGGGAGTGGAAGTGTGTTAAGGTTTCATGAAAAAAAGAGAAACGACAAAAGACGCGTTCTTTTTACTTCCGGGTCCCCGAAGGCACTGTCACTTCACAATGGAGTTACGATTTGAGAGGTGTTTTGTGGTGTAAAAACACATTCGAAATGACATTGACCTAAAAAAGGCATCGCCATAAAGCGCCAGAGGGGTTGTGAAAAGCGACTCGAAGATGCATGTGAGAATGCGCAAATCGCGCGGGGCCGTTGCAGTGGGCGTGACCTTGACTTTGGTATTACGTATTTCCTCCTTGGGTCCTTGTGATGGTTTTAGGAGCCGTGTGAAAGGCGTGTGAAAAAGCCATGGCAGCTTGAGTGCAATGATTCCAGTGCTAACTGGGACCTATGCTGGCATATTTTTTTGATACTTGTTGTTTTTTTGTGTTTCCCCCAGATAGCACAAGCTATTGGGGTTCTTGCTTCAAATATACGAAGAGGTGCCTGTGTGCGCTTTGGCGCTTGGGTGCTGCCGCTGCCAGATGTGTGGCCGTGTGCGCTTCGGAGCCTGGCCAGCTGCAGGGTGCTGGTGCCAGATGTCTGGCTGTGTGCACTTTGGAGCCTGGGTGCTGGCTTTGCTGCAAGGTGCCACTGCCAGATGTGTGGCCGTGTGCAGGGTGCCGCTGTTGTGGTGCTGCGCACCAGTAAATCTTTTGCTATCTGGGGTCTGTGCTGGTGTTATTTTTTGTGTTTCGGTGAATCAGATCTCACGACAAAGCAGGCAAACAAAGCAGACCTATGTCCTAATGTCGGTGCCTGCGACATAGTTCTGATTTTTTTCAGATCAAACCTGTGCTTCCTGCCCTTTGCTCCCACCACGTTTTGTCGCTTTGTGATACCCTGACATTCCTCTGTTCCAACGTAATCAGACTGCATAGCTCTTCCCAGATCTGGCTCTGTATAAAGTTTCCTTTTGCAATATCGGTTGGAATTCCATGATTCAATATATTCACACATTTCTTATCAAAAATGTCATTTTCTCTAGAATTGCATACCTGCTTCTAAAGACAATACCTTCCTGCCTGTGGGTGCATTCTTGCAGCTTGGCACAGACGATTCAAAAACATACAACTGCCTCGCCGCACCAGCTTTCTTTCAACTATATAACATTTGGTTACATTTGGGTGCAGCTGCTTCTACTCAAGGCACTCCATTTCAAAGCTGCCTGTCTTGGCGTAAAACACCTTTCATTTTGTATGGAATTGACACCATTGAGAAATAGATCTTCCCGCGGGCAACCAGGTATTGTTCTTGAAGAACACTTCATTAGAGCAACTGTATCTACATTGTTTTTTGAAAGACATGAATGCCTTTGCAATTGTGTAAGGCGTTTTGAAAACACATTTTTCCTTGAAGGTAAGCCGTTGTTTTCTTAGAAACAAATGAGTTTGAAGCATGTAAGATTTTTGTTTGCTTGCAAATAAGTCTCTGCACCAAAATGGCCTTCACCTGGACAACATTGCATTGATGATTGTAACCCAAAAACATGCACTGGAAAAAAGTAACATACAATCTTTTGATCTATATACGCACATGCAAGACGAAGGCACTTGCAAAAGGATTCTTTTTTGTTTGCAAAGATTAAATATTCACTTAACGATATTTGCATAAGGGAGTGAACCTAAACCTGTAACATTGTTTTTGCTGTTTCATTTTTCCCGAAAGCATTGCGAAGGGTTCTTCCGGAAAATCCTTTGAACAC
>CAXAMN010001370.1:248553-261380 GCA_963970005.1 Durusdinium trenchii
TACTAGGGGTTCCTCCTGGCATCGCTACTAGGAGCAAGGACGCTACTCGGGGCTCCTGGCATCGCTACTAAGGAGCTAAGGACGCTACTAGGGGCTCTTGGCATTGCTACTAAGGAGCAAGGACGCTACTAGGGGTTCCTAGCATCGCTTGTAGCAGCAAGGCTCCTGGCATCGCTACTATAGTAGCAATCACGCTACCAGGAGCTCCTGGCATCGCTACTAGGAGCAAGGCAAGGACGCTACTAGGGGCTCCTGGCATCGCCACTGGGAGCAAGGACGCTACTAGGAAATTTCAACGCTTGCGAACCATCTCCTGGAGCAATGACTCACATCGTTTGTCTGTTGGTGCACCCGATTGGTCTCTGTCAAGAAAGGGATGCAACAGAGCTGCCCGGTATGCTCAGCGGTATGCAGCCCTTTTCCCAGTATGAAAGAGGCAACATGTTGCTATGCGTTGCATCATGTTGCCAGGGTGCATTGCGGATTTGTCCACAAGACTCGGGAACCACCATTGCCTTCGTATGCAACGCACCTAGGAATTTCTATAGTGTCTTCGAGGCACGTGAACTGGCGGCGGAAGTGGCTTGCAACTTCGACAAGATTTGGTTATATAAGGGTCTCTTGCTAATCAAATGTTGGCTGTTGAGATCCTACTTGCATGATAAAGAATTGTTGGAGCGTTCATTTCAACAATATAATGAATATATGATATAGAGCCAGAATCAAGTTGCTAGATTCTAGGAAGTATCTTCAGTGACCAAACTATGGTCAGTAAGTCGGTCATTTACCCCTTCTAAAATGACTTCTATGCTTGGAATTCTTTTTCCTGCATTGTGGCCATGGCTGCTTTCGCTCACTGGGCTTGAGGCATCTTGGAACATTCTTTCCAGATTTGAGCATTCTTCGTTACAGTGGTTTCAGAGCAGGTGGCGATGCCCTTTAGATGGGGGATCATATAAGCCACCTTTGGGGGATTGTGCCGTCTACTCTGAAACCACTGTACATTAATCGCACTTAAATCGATGAGCAATACTTTCAGATGCTGAAAACCTGAAGCGAGCACACAGCTGTTGTGAACCCAAATACAAACCCTCAATCCTCATCAATCCTCTACGTCTTTGGGCTCAAGCGTGGAGCAGGGTGAACGCCAGAAGTCCGACGGTGGGCGATGATCTAACAAAGTGACGTGGCCTGGATTTACTGTTGGTGACAACACCCTTTGGTAGGATGAAGCCAGCTATTTTGTGAGTGACCTTTGCCAACCATCAGGTTCCTGATAGGTAGATGCGGAGGAGTTTGGAGTCAATCATGTCCAACCTGAGGCACTGGGGCTCATGGAGCTCTTCATCCGTCAGCCTTTTTTTGTGGACAGCCAGGGACCACTTTGAATGATGGGGTGTTCAGAATCACTCTGATGATACTCAACAACTACTCTTCAAAAAGCAATTCTAAAGAAGCTAAAGCAGACGCAAACTACTGATGTTTTAACTTTTTTGGTAAGAGCCACATAGCTGAGTGTCTGAGGACTCGTGTGGACATCATGGCAAGCAGTGAATGGAATAATGTAGACCAGCGGTATAGAGGGAGAGAGAGAGAGAGAGAGAGAGAAAGGGAGCATTTGATAGCTATGATTTCAAAGAAGGGGCCAACAGCGACGTATTTGCCCGAACCGCTTCGTGATTCTCACGAAACACAAACCCGCCCAAGCTTCGAAGAAGCAGCTGGCAAGTCCTGTGTCATCAGCCAGACGATGTTGGTAATTTCTGGTGCAGCACGTTGGATCCCCTTGGATGAAGCCGTCAGGATGATGCACTATCCCAGAGGCATCCAGTTGCAAGTGCTCAATGGCACCGCCCGCCGAAGCCCGAACCAAGTTGAGGCGCGGTTGGTCGGTCCGGTCCAGTCGGTTTTTCGGTGGGCTCTTTTTGGGTCAGCCCTGCAAGACTCAAAAACCAGGCACTGTTGGAAACAGCAAGGTGTCGGATTAGTTCTAAATTCTAAAGGGTCTGAGGTTCATGTGAGGTTCAAAGACGTTCAAAGACGTTCAAAGACCCCATGAGTCATCACTATATTGGCTGGGGGTCATGGCACCAGGATACTAGCAGGTTGTGACCTATCTGGTGTCGGTCGTTCGCGGCAAACCGAGGTCAGGGCAGGGCGGGTACGGACCGGTGTGATATACCGCTGCCGATGGATCCACGCAGGGTGGTCCCATCACACTTGATGTTTGACTCTGAGATGTCCGAAACGTTTCTTGGCCTGTTATTTTCTTTGCTTTGCAAAAGAATCAGAGGCTTTCTTTCCTCTCCTCAGAAGGCTTTGGCGAAGACTTGGCTACGAGATGCTATGAGAATATTTGGTAATTGATATTCCGAACTACTATCTAAACCAGGCGATTTGGTCTCGAGGCCTTCTGATACTTTCGGTCTGCCCGGTGCCCCTCCCCACGGCTGCGCACAAGGTGGAACGGTGCAGTGGTAGATGACCTCTGCAGCGACTAGTAGTGGCCCTAAGTGAAGGTGGGTGGACAAGGGACTGTTAGGCCTTCACAAAAGGTTTCGAGAAAAAGAGGTACAAGTACAAGTCATATCATTTGCAACAGGTCCATCCATGATTTCATTCATTTTATCACTTTCCTCGTGTCTTTTTCTGAGGTTTGAGCTGCCCGCCGCAGAGAGTGTCACGTGGTGGAAACAATTGAAGGCCACACCGACCAGGGGCGCAGATGTCTTGAGAAGAAGATGGCAAACCAAAAGCAAGACGGGACAAGAAATATATAACAAATCTTGATTCCGGATGTTGATGTTTGGGCCAACCCCCCCAAGATTGCTTCCATTTCACCCCAAGGTGCCAGTTGGGGTTGTGATTTTACCCTCTCAACCGGCGGCGGCGACTTCGGCCGATTCCACGACCTGGGAGATTGGGAGGTCATCTCTGACAAAGGCCGAGGTCCTCTGCGATTTACAGATCCAGGGGGCCGAAGATCATCGGAGCTGAATTACCTCATTGCTTGTTTTTTCCTTTAAGAGGCCCAAGAACCCGGCCTTTTGCCGAATCTTGGGGTCTCCAGCTGGGCTAATTCTGAACATGTTTCTTTGGTCTTGAGTCTTGCGGGCCTGCAGAGCTCCAAAACCGATGGAAAAACAGATGTTCAACTGAACACACAACATCTACTAGTTCGTCTGTTGGGGGTCACTAGAAACTTTGGTCCCTCCGCTCCCTTGCAAAGCTGCTTTTGCATTGCATCGAAGGATGGACACCCTCCGGCTCGCTGTATACCAGATTCCTCTGCACACGAGCTGAGATGAAAAACTGGGATCGTTTGGTTTTCGTGTTGCGTGATTTTCAGCACAGATCTGGCATGGAACCAGGATGATATCGAACCATGTTGACATAGAGTAGATCACCAAAACCCGACTCTTGGTGTGTTTCGTCAAGAACCAAATCACCATGGGAATGGCAACCTCTTTGTTTGGGATGTCCTTTGATTCCGGAAACATCGACTGCTCATCCCACGGTTTTCGCGAGGGACCGCCCCCCCGGTGGCCGTCGCCTCGCCTTCGGCATCCACAAGCCTGGGGTCCTGCTGGGGTCCTGGAGGGACCAAAGAGGGCGGTTTCCTTTGGCATGTGGTCAACGGTGAGACATGGTGAGACATAAAAGGGGTGACCCATTGTGTGGTAAGGTGTGACGTGAGTCTGGATGTTGGGACATGTAGAACCATTGGGCCCCGTGCGCCCCCCACAATTTTGAGACCGGTCTCATGCCAGTCACTGTCATGTTGAAGCAGCTGAGATGTGAACCAGTCCAGTCATGGTTCAAGAGTGGACATTGACCAATCCAATTTTCACCGAGGCTTGTGGATGTGTTGAGCAGCAAGTTCTGTGGGCCTTTGTTGCAGAGGCAAGGGTAGCCCAGAAGATATCTGAGCCAGTGCAACATCTCAATAGAACACGAATCAGAAGGAGATACGTTCACACGGCGTCTCTCAAGTACACATCTCTGCACGGGATCAGGGCAGCAGTTGGGAGCAGGGGCTCCTTTTGCTGAAGTCAAATTCAGTAAATGCAGCGATCAAGGCTTGTGAGCACTCAGGGCATTGGTTGCAGGCGAGCGGGGGTGGGGACACACTTTCTTTTTCATGACCAAACTGGATTGTTGTCCTCAGAGAGAAAAGCACCTGCTCAGGTTGTTGTAACGTCCCACCTGCATAAGCTTCGGTCAAGACCTTCAGATGGTCGACGACATCGTTGACGAGGTAGGTGGCGCACTGAACATGTGACCATCGTAGCCATTCAACAATTCCCTCACTGCCAAAAGGCAACCTTTGTCGACAAGAATCGAGGGGGCTTTATTATGTTTTCTTGTCATTTTGCCGACAAGCACCTCATCCTCACAAGCTGTTGCCCGCCAGCTTTGCTTGTGTCTGCCACTTCCGCAGTCTTCGTGGTGTCTCCACAAATGCTCACAAATTTCACGTTGTGACATCTACACTTTGTTTTTCAGTCTTTTCAGTTTTGCAGACCTGTCCAATGCGGCCAGTGCGTCATTGACACCATGATTATTCTCTTCAGAGGGTTTGCACACATCATTCCAGAATCCTCGAAGCAGTGGCTACCAGGTATCAAGAGTCCCCATACATCTCAGTTTTGGCAGGAAACCATAGGTCATGCACAGACCTTGTCTACTTAGTCTACCTTGAGTTGGAGAGGGGTTTTGGCACCAGTGTCTCATCCTGCACTCCTAGACCAGTCAAGACAGAAAGCATCCAGATTGTCGTGCAGGATTTGCCCTCAACCATTGCGAGGCGGTGCCTCTGCTTGCCAGGCCTTCGAATTGTTGCATCGTTCAGAGAAGAATGCGCTGAGTTGCCCGCTGCCAAACAGGTTTGGTGAGAGAGATCTTTGTGTGGAAAGGGACGAAAAGATGAGCCAAAGCAACGAAAAGATGAGCCAAAGCACTTTATTTTAGTATAAGAAAGAAGAAAAAATAACACACGAGACATTAAACATACTGTATAAAATATATAATTTATATACTCTCTCTATATATGCCACAGTCACCTATGCCGCCGTCATGAGCTGTCTTGAGGCGCAGTTGCAGTTTCTTATACATCCTTTTGCAGTTGCGTTTCTTGTTCGTTTGAGGTGAGATGCAGACACAATCACCATCAGGCACTTGCCTACACTGTGTCCAACTGGGCCCAAGAGTGAATGCATAAAATCCAACCTGCCTTTTTGTCAATATAGGAGCTGCGAACATGCAGTACTGAGTTGCAGCTTGAAGCTTGAAAGTATTTCGGGCGACCCCAAGCTTCCATTACATAGAATAGGAGCAGTACATCACTAAACGCTGGTCGGGAGTTCCATCAAATATGCCAATGAATGGCATTCCAAAGCGCTGAGACCCAACCGAATGTGGCCCGCAAGCGACGCTTGTGCTTCAAAGATGCAGAGATGCTGTTGCTACTTGGGGAACGAGGAGAATCCTTCTGACATGCAGTGGGAGCCTGCCGGGGAGTACAACGAGCCTGAGATGCCCAAAGAGCTGTGGGAGGTACTTGAACCTCACCCAGAGCCTGAGATGACTTTGGAGCAGGCCGAGAATAAGGATAAACCTCAGACACCACCCATAGAGGGGGCCAGTCTGGAACCTGAAGCACCAGGTTTGGAGCAGCATGAGGAGAATGGAGAGCCAAAAACTCGCCATGTGCGAGCAAGTTCCCAAGATGAAGCAGATGCTTTAGGCAGCTTGCTCAGGGATCTGAAACAGCTTCCTAAGGCTCACACTAACAACTTCTTGCGCTCTGGCACCTATGCTTTCCAGGCGCCGAATTCTCAGGGTCCTAGCCTCCAGTGCTTGCATGAAGTTCTTGAGCTTCTTTGGCCAAAGGTTAACACAGCGGTAGAGAGGTTCATGACTCAAGAGGTTGAGGCGAAGATACAAAACATGCTCCCAGGCCCTTTGAGAAGTTTCTGCTTTCGACACTTCAAGCTCGGGAATGGCGTGCCCGAGATTCTTGAGGTGGAAGTCTCGGACACTCCGAGCACGGGCTGCACACGACAAGGCGTTGAGCTGCGTATCTCATTCAATCTGCAGTCGGAAGTTGCGATTGTCGTGTCCATGCTTGGTCTTGCAGCAGGCTTGAGCTATCTTTCCATGAAGGGCAGCGCTGTGATTCGGTTGGAACCATTGCTGAATGAGCTGCCCGTGGTGGGAGGCATTGTGATGTATTTTGTAGACCCACCACAGGTCGACTTCCGCATGAACTGGGGTCCGGCTCAAGTATCAGAATGGCCACCTGTCAAGAGGCAGCTCCAAAGCATGTTGGATTCTGTGATCACAAGCACACTCCTTCTGCCGAATGTCATTCATGTTCCGCTGGTGGATGACGAAGATGTGGTTGACACTGCAGCACTGCGGGATATCAAGCCACTGGGTATTCTGAGAGTCATGGTTACGCAGGTGTCACCGATCAAAAAGCGATTGTCCACAAGGTGGCCGCAGGTGAAACTTGAACTGGGTGCAGAGGAGTGGATCTGCCCGGCTACCACATCTCAGCAGTCCTGTTGCTGGCCAAGAAAGCAGCCCAGAGGCCGTATTTTTGTCCAAGTGCTTGCCTTGACAGGCCTCAGCCCTCTTGGCACCTATCTCCAAGTGCAAATGGGTCAGCAGTCCTATCGCACAGACACCGCCACAGAGGATTCACTCTGGAGCATTGGCATTCCTGTTTCGTTTGAGATGAACGATGAATCCTTGAGGCTTGAAGTGCACAGAGCTGACAACAACTTGTGGCACAGAAGTATTGGCTTTGTTGACGTCAAGGCTGGGCAGCTGTGGTCCCTAACACCAGGTGTTTGGTGCTCCAGATCAGAGAGGCTTCAGGGTGCTGAGCAGGTCACCCTGCAGTTTGAATTGCGGTGTGAGTCTGCTGGCCGGAGAAATTCGCACGACTTTTTTGTCCACGATTGGAACCAGAAACTCTCAGTTTCTCTGCGGGATTTGAGTTGCCTAGTGCCAGCAACTGTGGCAGTGTCCAGGCCACGGAAGGTCTTTGAGCTCTTGGGTCAGAATACCTGGAAGGTGTACCTTTCTGATCCAAAACGTGGAGACATGGTACAGGAGACACACACGGAGGTGGAGCTGTCCTTAGATTGGTTGGAAACCCTTCCGGATCCTTTAAGTGAGGAGGTCCATGACTGTCTGGTTGAATGTCACTTCGATGAGGTCTACGTTTCCGATGTCTCCTTTGTGGGCAACATGCTGGCCATGCGTGCTTGCATTGGGGAGACGGTGCAGCAGACTCGTCTTGCGCAGCGTGGTGAACAAAGCGAGCAGGGCCCGCAGGGATGGGAGTTTAAAGTTGAGAGCATCCTGCGGCTCCCTGTGAGTCGATCAGTTCTTGAGACTGAAGGCCTCAAGATCGAAGGTGTTGATGGCAGAGGCAACGTTTGTGCCATGCGCTTTCTCCAGCCTCCACGCCAGCTCATGTCCCAGGAACTTCTGCAGTCCATGGTCAAGCTGGAGGGGGGCCCATTGCAAGATGCATGCGCAGGTCTCTGTGAGGTATTTCGGCCTTGGCAGCACTGTGCATAAGATGAGGAGCATGAAGAATTCGGAGAAAGACCATGGAGTCTCATCACGTGGGAACGAGGTTCGGCTGGACTGGGTGAATCAAGTCTGGCGAAAGCTACACCCAAAGATCGTCACGATCGCGGCTCGCCAACTGGAAGATCCATTTGGCCTTTTCACCCAAGCCTTGCGGCTGCAGGTGCCTTTGCCCCTGAAGGATGTTCACTTCACCTACTTCATGTTGGGTAATGCTCCGCCTGAAGTCGGACCCTTTGAAGTGTCTGATTGGCACCACCCGGAGAACACATTCATGGGCATAGAAGTGAAGGCAGGCTTTCACTTAGACACAGAAGCAAAGATTGAGATGAAAGTGCGTGGCCTCACTCTAGGGGTCAACAGGATTGTTTTGAAGGGTGATTTGCTACTTCGGCTCGTGCCTGTAATAGAAGAGATTCCGGTTGTTGGTGGCATCGTGGCCAGCTTTCTGAACCCACCGGAAGTGCAGTTCGAGTATTCCGGACTGGCGCAACACATGGATTCCAGCATCCTGCGGAGACTACTTCAAGCAGCAGTAGGAAGTGCACTGGTCTTCCCTCGAGCGGTTACAATCCCCGTAGGCACTGAAGAGCAGAATGTGGACCGAGCTCAGCTTGATCCCCCACCCATAGGTGTGCTGCGCATTTGGGTACTGCGTGCTGCAGATCTGCCTAGCAGCTGGCCGCTGGGTGCCCTGGGTGCACACTCCCGCAGTCCCTACATGAGCTTGTCACTTTCGCCTGAATTGTGGCAGACGTCAGTTGTATTCCACTCAACAAACCCACAATGGAACGAAAAGCGCGATTTTCTAGTTTTTGATAGGCGTCAAGAGCTAGAGATCCAAGTGGTGGACAATAATTCACTTTTTCTCCGAAATGTGATCGCAGTTGCTCTACCTATTCCGATCCATGACCTTGCCTTTGGAGTGGAGGAACCAATTCCACTGTTTTCTTGCAAGGATGGTGAGGACGGCAGCCATTTCGACTCGAAGAAGTCTCCTGCTGGAACTGCGTATCTTCGCTTTGAGTGGCTGAACTTTGTGAGGAAAGGTCGACGAGGCGCAGATCCTCGACACTTGCTCAGGGTGAAATTTGATGAACTGGGCATACCCAACAAGCTGTTGGATGTGGACAAAGTGACCATTCTGGATCCCGCCTTCCTGCGGATGCGTGCAAAAGTGGGTGAGGTCACAAGTGACACGCCGGGAGTGGCCTGGTCCGGGCCAAGTGGCAGAGACCATGTGAATGTAGCCGAACCCAATACTGGCTCAGTGGAAGTTGATCTCGAACACACACTTTACCTCCTTATCAATGCTGTTGACCTGGATGTTGGGGAACTGGAGCTCCAACTTATGAATAAATATGATCAGGTGTTGGGAATGGCGAGCATCAAGCTTTCAGATGTATTGGCAGCTGTGGGCGGCGGTAAGAAGTGGTCAGCGCAAGACCGCCTCACACTGAAGAACAGTGAAGGCCTGGATTGTTTCGCTGATGTGGACGTCTCAATCCACGGTCTTCGGTTGGCGCAGGAGTGCGTCGCTCCATACCAGTCCTGGCACTCGCCCAGCCAAAGACGCTGAGGCACCTCGGTGGGCTGAAGGATGCGTCCAGAAGTGGCCCACCTCACTTTTCAAACGGGCATTTGATGATCTCTGATGTGTTCGATTCCCAGAGTTGCGAAGCGATTGATGGAACAAAGGGGTCTTGGCGTCTTCCTGCAAGTCACAGATCCATTCCATTCCTGTAAATGACCCAGTGAAGTGAATCCCTTCCAGGAAAAAGGGCAATGGATGGCAGCGGTCAAGCTCTTCACCACGATGCTGTGTCGGAGACACAAGGGTGACCAAACGATGCTTACATGCAAGGAGCAGCACGATGCAAGTGCATCTAACATCATCTAACTAACATTCGACAGCTCTGGGGCACACTACAGGTATGACCTTAGACCGGATAATAGTGGGTTCTATCAGAGGGAATTCACATTAACCCTTTCCACGCCGACAATGCTATCTCTAGATCACATTTCCGGCAAGAAAGCACGCTGTTGCCTTGCAAAGCGGTATCCCCAACTTAACTAGCTTTGGAGATTCAACGTTAGCAGATGTTAGCAGCATTTTTCCAGTTTGTTGCGTGGTACAAGGCGTTCGCCCGCCAAGGGCATGCCTTCGCGTAACTCTCCTGCACAGGACAACCAAAGAGAAACATGGTAATATGTAGACTAGCGGTACGAAGACCCTAGCAAACAACGAATCAGGGAAGATAAGGTCCAACGGGCACAAACTGAGGATTTGTTGATCTGCGTTGGCCGATGGAGGAGTGGGTGACTTGATCGCCTGTCATCAAAAAGCCAATTGATCATTAAGTTCCGTACAAACGGTGAGGACTGAGGACACTTTCAGCATATTAGTACATAGTTCTTTTTTGGCAGAGAATCCTGGAAGATTGGGGCTAGGGGGTAGGCCGTTAGCAGGAGGGAAGTAGGTGGCCAGTCAAGTGCATGATCGAAACTAGATTTTGAGTCTTGAGGGACATTGGTTTTTGTTTTTTGATGCTTATCTTTGCGGACAATTGTGCAGGCATTTGTGGCTTCTTTGGCTGACGTGCCTGCTTGCTGACGGTCTTTGGGAAGATTCGGACAAAAAAAGGAGCAGTTTTGTGGCCGGTTTCTCTTCGGCAGCTGCAAGACCCTAAGATTCAGACATACATCTCACTAAACTGATTTCATTTGTTGTCACGGTGGATTTGGGCAGACATTTTTCTAGTCACTCCAGTCCAAAGTCCAAAGAAGAGGCGTTCACATCAAGGTTTCCCTTTCAAGACCTTGCGACCACATGGAGTGCACGGGTTTTGGGTAAAGTCCACTGAACCTTGACATCCATAGGGGTCATGAAATCTCAAAGCTCCGTCTCCGCCTGCGGTGCTGTTTGTCTCAGAGCTTGGGCCTCCCGGTGACGGCTGGGGGGGCGCGGAGACTTCGCTCCCCCGTTTTCCCTCGATCGAGACTTCGCGCTGACCGCTCCTGGCCAGCCTGGAGGACGGGAAGAGCGATTTCTTCAGTCCCTGCGTTGCCATGGAAGTTGAAGCAGGGTTTGTAGACCCCCGACTAGAGAGTGGCAGAAGGTTTGTCTGAATCTGAATGCCTGTATGAATGGGATTGTTTTGTTTCAACGGGCCACACTTTCTTCATATCAGTTAGAGGAGTGTGGCAGCAACGCAGCTGGTTTCGCAGGACCCAATTTTCAATGGCAAGCCCTACAAATGGAGCAGACCGATCGCGTACATGGCAATTTTCAAAGACTAAGATGTGCCATGGCGCATGTTCTACCTGGAAAGGACCTTGGACAATGATAGTTTGAAGGCTTGTCAGTTGAATCATGGGTATTCTCAATGCGGTACTCCGTTCCAACGTTTTCATTTCTCCAAGTTAACAACCTCAACATGTTTGTCTATAGACATAGGAAAGTTGCCGGGAGGTGGCATCCGCAGATTGAATTGCCATTTGGGTGCTTCTGCCATTCTTCTTGCTTGTTTAACCGCAAAGGTTTGCAGCACATGAACAGAGTGCATTGCACGTCCCAGCGAAAACCGGCATGTTGCCAACAGCTTGCCCTTGAAGCACAAACAACATCCTGGTGTACGTGTTTGGTGTGAGCGGAAAGCCTTTTGATGCCCTTTGTAGATATTTTGTTTGGAGTGCGGGAGCTGCGTGTTGCATCAGTGTTTTCACAGGGCAATACTTGAATTGCAACAAGAGACCAATGCAACTTGTCCGTCGGGACACCCATAGATTGATGATTAGGACCTCATGATAACAAGTTTGCAAGCCTGGCGCAAGACAAGTTCTTAGGCTGCACGTTCTATTGCAGTACTAAATTATATAATTCAATTGGTGGATGAGCGAACCCATTGTAGTGACACTCGCTAGCTTGCCTAGCTTGTCTCTCATTCAGTTTGGATGGAGGGAGCTTCCCTAAGGTGCAAGTTCTACTTGGTCGGGATGTGCACAAAAGGTTCACAATGCCCGTCTGTTGGCAAGCAAAGGATCGGAACCGTTCATGCGAAGAGCGGGAACGGCCCGAAGCGCACTTCTCAGAAGGCAAGTACCATGCGTCAAATGCTGGGTACATACTGCTGCAGATTGAAACTCTCTCTCCCTCTCTCGAGTCCTCAACTCTTTTGTTTTGCACATGCATTGTTGTGCTGCTCAAAGCACTGAGACATGTTTCGTCTTGGGGTTCACTCGCGGCACATTGCATAGGGACAAGTGTGGGAAGAGTAGATAAGCAGGTTTTGGTCAAGAAGAGAAGTGAAACATTCCAGTGCTAGCGACTCCAACACATTCCGCCGGAGCCGCCTTACTAGCTTTCCAGTTTGGAGGAGATGCCAAAGGTCAAATCGAAAGAACTTCTAGAGTATAGAGAGTAGGTACAGTACATGCTGTACAAATGGTTGACTTGGAGGAATTGGCTTTGAAACATGAGAAGGTCACATAATTACGAATTTTCTTGTGATTACGAGTGGCAATTCAGGGTATTCACCCATCTTCCAAAGCTGTCTTCCTCAGCCCAGGTTTGCCCATCAAAAAACGGAGCTGCGTGAACTGCCCGACTTGACGTGTACCAAGCTATGCAAGACACTGATTCAAACAGGCAAGATGAATTCTCAAAATCGGAACATCAAAGCATATTTCCCAAGCCCTGAGGGTTCCTTGCGGGTCCTTGTGACGGTTTGCATGTTTGGTCTCAACATCAATCACAAGCGAAGACAGCTGAGTCAAAGGGGGGCAGGGAGAGAATGGTGGGGGATTGGTGCCTTTTCCAACCGGGGCATTGAGCAGCTAGTTTTCACTGGCTAACTCTATCTTGTACTGAGCACACTGTTCAATCACTTCTTTTCATTCACATTGCGTTTCTGTTGGAAGAAGCGATGAGCATTGACCTGGCAAGCTTCATAGCAACGGCCGGAGGTTTGTGCGAGGATAGCCGGTGTGCCTACGCGCATAGCAAGGATGAGCTGAGAGCAACCAGACACTTGGCTAAAAGAGAATTGTTTGCCGCTACTAGGAGCAAGGACGCTACTAGGGACTCCTGGACATACTACTAGGAACAAGAAGCTACTAGGGCCTCGGGGCTCCTGGCCTTACTACTAGGAACAAGAAGCTACTAGGGGCTCGTGGCCTTACTACTAGGAACAAGAAGCTACTAGGGGCTCCTGGCCTTA
>CAXAMN010001370.1:261390-301064 GCA_963970005.1 Durusdinium trenchii
CTTACTACTAGGAGCAAGGACGCTACTAGGCGCAATTGCATGCATTCTTCCACTTCTTAGCTGCCTGATTTGGGCTCGATCCGGCAGAAACGAGTGCCGTATCTGGGCTGATTGGCAGATTCTAAATGGATGTCCTGACCTACTCACCTACTCGTCCACCCATGCGAAGGGGTAGAGGACCACAAGAATGGCAGACAAGAGTATATCGGTATTCGTGCCTCATTGCCTCATTTGAGACAAACTCATCTAAACTTTTGCTCAGATGGGGGGCGTTTGCATTGTTCCCCGCCCTCACTAGAATTGTGTCCCAACGATTCTTCAGCTAAAGAGGTCATGCTAGATTTGCGTTCGAACCAGAGAGTCACCACAATCACTGGACTGGCCGACTACCCCGCTGTGTTACTCAAATCCTTATAAATCTGCAGTCTCCCCCTGTAGATTGATCGGATCCTGTTACTAAGCATTCACGTTCATAATTATTTAATCGACATGAGCTTCTCACAGCCTCACTGACACAAGAAGCAGTCTCTCTGAAGATGTCCTTTATTAGCCTCAGAGTTTTACTCAGCTGACAGAGCTAGCTGCGAAGGAGGGACACCTATTTCTTGAGTCTGGCCCTATACTTTCTATTTCTATGCGTGTCTAAAACAATATACTTATGCACTGAGGCACCTTTTACAAGACAAAGCTTTGCCGCTTTTCTCAGATGGGTCACTGACGCTCGGCATAGTTAAGTGTAGCCAGCTGGTTAGGCCTGACCTCCAAAGAACGTGCAAATGAGCGATGCCAACGATCGCCATGAACCGATCGCAAGAACTTGCAAGTCCTCATTTAATTTGAAATGATATTCTGACTCCCATGGTAGGAGGCTTGAAGCCACCAATACCTCTCCCTCCAATCTTCCCACAGCTCTTACAGAGCCTTAGGTGCCTTGGGTCTGAAGTGCAACTTTGCACATTCAGACGAGGACCGGTGGGAGACAAGACAAGCTAGCAGCGAACTCGAAAGCTTGGTCGATCTTTGTGTATGATGGGTTCCAACCTTGTGCAGAGACTCTTTTCACACATTGCTTTCGCAGTAGCAGGGACATGTAGACCCTTGCCAAAAGGTGGAGTTCCACCTCAGTAAAGCAGGCTAGCAGCAGCTGTGAAGCTGCAAAAACCAAGAGCTTTGAACCCCTTTGAAGTCGATATCCTCTTCCACTTAAACATACGTTGTCAATTTCTTCACATTTATGTGCACCTTGGACGGCTTTCAATGGCTGTTGAGGGTGAGTGCTCTTTGGCATTAAATTACAGTATACAAAAAAAAAGGAAACCCGGAAGCCGAGAGTCGCAGGTCAAGACTTCTCACTCAGGCTGGATCCACATCTTTTTTCCCCCAAGAGTATCGAGTAGTGAAACTTTTTGGTAAAGATGAGTCCTTCCGTCTCGATGCAGGAGATCCGCCCTTTGGACACCACGAAACTTCCAGAGCCGCCGGTGGAAATCACTCCGGAGCCCGGGCTCCGAAAGCAGCCATGTTGCCTTTATTGACCAATTGACCAATAAAAAACCCACCACAGCAAATCATTGTCTGAATGTGTACTGCAAAAGAAAATCAAACAAATCAAAGGCAACGTATGCTGATCGAGCCGATTGTGATTGATAGCTTCATATCATACCGAATCATACTTAAAAGAGAATACACCTCCCACCCTCAGCACTGAAGGTGCACGAAGCATTCAAACCCTTCAGCACAGCATTCCCAACTCCGAATATCAATGTGAACTGTTGACAGGGAAGATGGGCTTGTGCGATTGGTAGAAACAAATCAGCTGCTGCGGTTCGCCGCATGTGAGCCCAGCATTTATACATATATATATATTATATTCTAAACGGTGTTTGGCTGAAGAGTTTGAAGATGTGGTCCATCTACCAGCTCAACCTAGATTTTCCTCGCAGTGAACCGCCCTGCGAGTCTGAAGAAGCTGCAGCTGAATGTTCTTTTTTGAAGCCTCACACGACACCTGTAACATCCTGCAAAGTGGACACCATTTCGTTCACATGAGAACTCAAAGTCAAGTACCGTTCTAGTCTGTATGTACCTTGGCCATGCATAAGCGCAACATCACCTTGAGATGAATCCACAGGCAACCAGAGCACCCCTCCTAACACCAAGACAAGAACAAACATAAAAAAGCACCATTCCCACATTGTCGTAGCCTGTGGTTGTCACTTTCTGAAATGACCAGCTTTGCTCCAGGAGCCCAAGAAGACCAGCCGACCTAAGGAGATTCTTCAGAAAGAGAACCGCATGGCCAGGCACAACCCATCGGTTATTTTTGAGATCCAGCGGTGGATGACTTCAACATTACTTTTTTTGTTGTATTTGGACATGGGATGAAGTAGCCTGCTCACCTGCAGCCAAACGACAATCTAAAGCCTTGCCAATCAATGTGCTGATTTTCCCACCTGTACACAGGCCTCAGTTGCAGCAGCAGACCGCTTTACAGCAGCAGCAGAGGCACTTGGAGCAACAACAGCAGCAACTGCAGCAGCAGCGACTTGTGCTCAATCAGGGCCATTCACCGGACTGCTATGAACGGAATAAGTGCCCTAATAGAAGTTAGCATGGCTGTGTGAATCACTTGAAGACTGAGGAAGTGATAGCTGTCTTTTGAATGACGTGGCCACTTCAAACGTGTGGCGTTTGGGGCTCAAGAGTCAAACCGGTGTGCCATGAAACCAACAGGGCTGTTGCTGGTGTGGCTTGTTAAGATTTTGGAAGTGGGGTTCCGGCAACTTCCTAAAGGAAGCCCACACTTGGAAACTGCACCTGTTGTTCACATCAATCAGACTTGCTACTGCGATTGTTCCTGTCGGGCTGGACCAACGATCTCTCTTGACTTCATTCCGGGCTTCTTGCTCGGGCTCCTGACGTGCCTAGTGGGGTCACGGTGCCTTTGCAGATCTGGCCAGTCTCGGAGTCATGAGTTATCGCCATCCTCGAGGCGACGCGGAAAGGGCATTGTTGTCATGCCTTCCCGGGCAAATTGCAGCTGTCTGGTACTCTGATGATGAGGTGTTTCATGAGCGTATCATGATATGGAGAGTAGATGCTTTGACATGGTATGTGTTGACCCCTGACAGAGACTTGTGTGCTGAGAACTTTTCGGGGACATCGGACAACGGGCCAGTCTCTTTCAAGCTGGAGGGTGGTGATTTCAAATACTTCTCTCGGCTGGGCCAACCTGTTTACCGATTTGATGGGTACCCTTCAAACGAAGAGTTCAAGGAGTATGTTGAGACCGCTTTGAAGGAGCTTGGCATCTTAGGCAAGGCCGATATGGGATGGAGACCTCAGAAGATCTTTGACATGGATGGCGCTGAACATGAGGCCACAGCCTTTCTGGGATGATTGCTTGTCCCAAGGCGCATCCGCGGGGGTGATCAAGGGAGGCTCGAACTTCCAACAGAGACTCATGTAGCTGATGTTGGCCCTGGGGTTGCACAGGCTCCGGATGGATCACTTTGGGTTGCAGTTCATCCCACTCTGGACTTTAAGCTGGGGTGGGAAGCGGTGGACAGCCTGAACAAAGGCGTTAAGCTCGATGACATCCACTGTGCTGTTCCCGGACCACGGGGCTGGACGATATTCAAATTGGTTGGTGCAGTTCAGGCTCCTGCCGTGGTTGATGACTTGAAGAGTGCCTTGAAGCGCAGTCTAGACTTAGGCAAAGTTGAACCTTCAGCTGAGTCCAAGATTGCAGACCCCAAGGAGGAGGTTGGAGGCGATGGGCCGGAGGAGACCGATGATGCAAGAACCCTGCCTGTCGAGTATGATGAACAAGGGGAAAGATACAAACCTTGGAGAGATGTTTGCAAAGAGGTTCGTGAATACAGCTACCCAGACTGGGTGCATGAGGGGCCCCAATCCTGTTTACATCTCATCAAGCATATGCAGAAGAACGGCGGGTCCCCGAAGTTGTGGCTCCAAGTTTGGAGCCGGTTCAAGGGCACCCAGGACAATGACCGGGTCATGCACGAGATGAGGGTTCTCATGGAGTGCCTGGAGCATGGTGGATCATATGACCAGCTGAACCTTGCTAGTCTGGCCTGCATGGAAACAATTTCAAGACGAGTTCAAAGCATCGTTGATGCCTACAACAGTGGCAGCAGCTCTGCTCCAGATTGGGGAGCAGCCCGCATTCTGTCCGGCTACCAAGGACCAGAAGATGTGGTGACGCCGGGTCTTCGCTCTTGGGCAGCCAAGAAGGGCAAAGAAGAAGTTGAATTGGCCGCTGCCAGAGCCAAGATCAGGGAGCACAAGAAACTCTCCATTCCCACTGACGAGGCGGCCAAAGCGATTGCTGATGGAAATCCTCCTCAAGGCGGAGGTGAGGGCAAGCCGAAGCGCAAGGCAAAGGTGAAGCCCCTGGCTCCGCCAGCTGACTCATGAAATCAGTGGGGGAGGGTTCAGATGTCCTCGTTTCTGGATCCTCCTTCTTTACCAAGTTTGGGAGGCAGCCGTCCAGATCCAGCTCGGCGTTCACGAGACTTGTTTCCCTTGCCAGTTCCTGCTCCTTTGAGGTCCGTTTCGGGATTGTTGAGAAGGAGCTCGCAAAGATGGCAACGAAAAGTTAGAATTAGGGAAACGGAAATCGAGGCTGTCAAAGCCTTGAACTGGATGGTGAAGAAACAAAGTTTTTTGCATGATGAAGTGTCGGAGTCTCTGACGCCTGATCCTCTTCAGACTGAGGCTTTGATGAGAATTCATAAGATGGCAGTCGACATTGGGCACAGTGTTGAGTGCCCTAAATCTGCTGAGGCAGCCCTTCAGGTGCTGACCTAAGCTCATGCTCAAGGAGACGGTGGATGCCGAATCTCCTCGCCCATACTGGGATCCGGTTCTCGCTAATAGCAGAAAGCACTATCGTGAGTTCATTCAGAGACTTGACAGCATAGGCTTGTTGCAGTATACCCAAACCCCTAAGAATCATGTTGGAGTCTTTTTCGTTTTTAAAAGTGATGGCAAAAAGATTGACTCATTGTTGATGCTAGATCGGCTAATGTTCGTTTTGCTGAGCCGCCCGGAGTTGAACTATGCTCCAGTGAAGGGTTCAGTAGGATCGAATGCCAATTGTCACCCAAAGCACGCCCAGGAAACCAAGACTTTGTGGACGAGCTGAACTCAATGAACCTGTTCATTGGCTTAAGCGATGTGAAGGACTGTTTTCACAGGCTCAGACAACCGAGATGGCTTGCAGAGTACTTTTGTTTTATGCCAATCCGGGCTCATTGGGTGGGTCTTGGTGGGAAGGTGCTGGATGGCGTGACCTTGAAGGGCAACGACCTTATCTATCCCATGCCAGGCTCTCTGTGCATGGGCTTCAGCTGGTCATTGTTTTTTAGCCAGAAGATCAATGAACATCAGTGTCAACTAACACGGAGCTTGAAAGACTCCAGCTTGATCAGTGACAAGGGTCCTCCAGTTGTTTTTTGCAGTGCAGCTTCAATGCAGGATCAAAGTCAGTCCACTCGTCATTACGTCTATGTAGACAACCTTGGAGTCCTCTCACCTCATGAGGGAGTTGTGCGTGGCGCCCTCCAGGACTTGGACGAGCACTTCGGCGGCCGGGGATTGCTTCTTCATCCTCAAAAGGTGGGTCAGCATGAAACCAAAGCCTTGGGGACTTTGCTTGATGGCGCGCGTTTGTGTTCACGGATTACCAGTGACAGATTCCATCGCGTGCGTCAGGCCATCAGAGGGCTTCTACGCAGAGGGCAGGCGAGCGGTCAGACCTTGGAGATTGTGAATCGGACATTCAACGTTTTGTGCATTAAATAATCGCATGACTGTGTCAGGTTTCAGTTCTTGCTACAAGTTCATCCAAAAGAACTATTAGAACCGTGCAGCACTGTGGGAATCCGTTCAGGAGGAGCTTATGGCTTTTTCTGGACTGATGATTTTCCTGCAGTCAGACTGGTGGAAGCCTTGGAATGAGCTTGTTTGTAGCAGTGATGCTAGTACAACTGGGTATGGGGTGTGTACAGCCTTTTGGGATCTGGAGGATGTTAAGAGAGTAGGTAGAGTCAAAGAACGGAGTCGGTTCAGACGTGCTTCAGGCCATTCCGCTCGAGAATCTTCCCTTACAGCTGCAGGTTTCGTGAGAGATGACATCACGGGTCAATGGCAGTCTGGTGAAATAGATGCGCAGACATATTTGAATTTGAGTGGGTGGCAGCTTGATGAGAACTTTGATGAAGTTCCTGCCAGGCTCTTGCGACGTGCCTTGTGGACACCAAAGCTTTGGGGTCATTGGCAGTATGGAGACGAAGGCATCATAGTTCTGGAAGCGAGAGCTGCTGTGAAGTCTTTGAAACGGATAGCTATGAGCATGTTTGGATCACAGATAAGACAGCTTTTTCTTCTGGACAATATGTCTCTGGTCTTGGCTCTAGAGAGGTGTCGCAGTAGGCAGCATGCATTGTTGAAGCAGGTTCGGATTTTTTGTGGCTATTGTATTTGCAGAGGCATTCAACCAGCTTTTAGATGGATCCCAAGTGAACTTAATAATGCGGATGAACCCTCTCGATATGGTACAGATGAACCCTCAAAACTTCTGACCTCTCTTCTCGACAATGGCACCAAAGAGAACTCGCTGCCTGCCGGCGCCGAAGACAGTTCAGCCGGCAGGAAAACGTCGGGTGGAAAAGGTGTTGAAGGCGGGAAAACCGCTTTCAGAACCACCAATCCGTTCTCAAGCCAGCCCCTCTTCGAGATCAAATCGCCACTTCAGCTCTCTTGCCAGAGAACTAAAAGCTGGAGGAAGTGAATGTGAACGATGCCCCGGTAGTCAACAAGGCTCCACACTCGAAGTCAAGCAGCTCAGACAGCAGCAGCGATGTCGACCTCAGGGGAAAGACCCAAAACACTCTCCACAGTCGTGGGAAGTACTTTGATGTTCTGGTGTTTTGCTAGACACTTACATCTGTTACAGCAAATGCTTACTGCTTAGTAACAGCCTAACAGGTACTTATAAAGCAGTTATAACTAGTTATAAAGCTTGCAACTCATTTGGTTAAACCTGCTCCTCTGGTTGACAAGTGAAAAAAGCTGTGTCTTTGGCCATTGCAGGCTTGACTTTGGCCTCTCCAGGCCTGTCTTTTAGGCCTATATAGGCCCATGTTTCGGCCTCTACAGGCCCAAAGATTGGCCTCTACAGGCCCAAAGATTGGCCTCTATAGGCCCATGCATGCATAGTTTTCCAAAAGATTGTTTTAAGCATTCCTGCCTTTTGTGGTTGTTTTTTTACCCTTTGGTTATAAAAACAACAACAGAATTTTAAATTTGTTCTTCTCAATTTTTTCAAATGGAAGATGATTTTCTAGAAAATAATTGAAGCCAAATGGTTTTTTGATGAAGCACAACACTAAAAAAAAAAGGTTTTCAAAGTGATGATTTTGGAGGTACTAACTACTTACTAAAATTTTATAACTAGTTAGTAATCATTTACCTAACCTTCTTAATGTACATAACACTGTAGCAAAACACCAGAACATCAAAGTACAGAAGAAAGAAATATGTAGACCTGCTGATGGCAGGCCAAGGTCCCGACAACCTGAGCTTGTTGGAACGTCGGGCCGTGGGACTTGCCACCGAAAAGATGTACGTGAAAGAGTACGAAGAGTTCATGACCTTCGCCAGACCGCGCGGCTTGAACCTAGACCATGCCGAAAAGGTAGATGCGCTCTTGGTGGAATTCATGAACCTCCAGTTCCTGAGTGGGCACCAAGCTTACAAAGGGGACAGGCTGATAGCCAGCTGGATGCACCACCGTGTGATGTTCAGCAAGGTTGGCGCGAAGAGGATACCAAGAGCATTGAGGGCTTTGAAAGGCTGGAGGAGACTGTGCTCTGGAAGGTCCCGTACACCATACCCTTTGGCGGTGTGGTGCGGGATGGCAGCGCTGATGAAGGAGATGGGGCACCCTATGATGAGCATCTTTGCCATGCTGCCCCTCCCTCGGAGATTCTTCGAATGAAGACCTTCAGCTTAGTCCAGCCAGCCCCTGGGGTGACAACCGCTTGGAGCGTGTTGTTGAATCCAGAGGAGCTGGGACAGCCGTCAAAGACCAACGAATACGATGTCAGCATCCTGTTAGACTCGCCCTATATGACCTCCTGGAGCCCTCAACTCTTCAAGGTGATGAAAGAGGCCAGATCGACCGATGCACTCTGGGATTTCAGCTACAGTCAGTACCTGACGGTCTTCCGCAAGTGTGCCGACCAGCTGGGATTGAACCTCAGCCCCTACCACTCCAGGCGCAGCGGTCCTTCGATCGACCGTGCGAAGAGCCTGAGGAGTGCCTTGGAGGTCCAGAGACGGGGAAATTGGAAAAGTGTCAAGTCGGTCCAACGATACGAGAAGGCAGCTCGCTTGGCCCGCAGTTGGGAGACAGTTCCATCGGCAAGTCAGCACTACTGCCTAGCATGCGAAAAGGACTTCGCGGCCTTCATGCTCGGCCGCAAGCGATTGCCTCCGTCCGCTTCCCTAGGCGGAATGAGAAAAGCTGCTACATAGCTGATCTTTTTTCTGGAGAAGGTGGTGTTGCAGCCGCATGTGAGAGATTGGGATTTAGTGCACGGCAATGGGACATCCGTTTTGGACATAGGTGTGATTTGACAAGTGAACCTGTCCTCCGAGCTTTGAAACATGATGTCAAGACTGGCAAAGCGATTGCTGTCATGATGGCTCCTCCTTGTGATTCGTTTTCAGTCGCCAGGGACAGGACCAAAGTCATTCGCACTGCACTAGAACCTTGGGGTGTTTCTGCAAAGCTGTTGACAGAAGTCGAACAACACAAAATACAATCGGGCAATGCTTGCTTTTCTTCTTGTTTCGCACTTATTCGCATTCTTGATGCTCACCATGTGCCTTGGATTTTGGAGAACCCTGCCTCCTCGAATTGCTGGTATCTCCCCTTTTTCAAACAGTTGGTGTTGCAACCGCATGTGAAGTCCATTGTTGCTGATTTTTGTCAGTTTGGTACACCATGGCGTAAGCGCGCAAAGTTCTTAGCTGGCAATATTTCCGCAGATGACTTGCGCAGAATTGAAAAGCGCTGCTCGGGCCGTGGCTTGTGTGATCAAACCCATCGAGCTCATTTTCAATTGACTGGCACGGGCCCGGGTGGTCGCAACTGGACTGCTATAGCTCAGCCTTATCCAAAAAGACTATGTGACGCTTTGGCTCATGCTCTCACAGCGCAATGGCATTACAATCAATTAACAATCCTGGCTAACAATTCTGCTTTGGGGAATTGGCTTGGGGTGAAATCGAAGTGTCTTGACAAGTGTGCCTTCTTTAGCCTTGAGTTGCCCTTTCCAGGCGGCAACAGCAGCAGAGCCACGACATAGCCAAGAGCTTTCGAGAAACTGCAACCGCGAAAAAGTCGGCGGCAACGACTGAAGTCTGGCTGCGCGAATCACTTGAAGACTGAGGAAGTGATAGCTGTCTTTTGAATGACGTGGCCACTTCAAACGTGTGGCGTTTGGGGCTCAAGAGTCCCTGAACCCACCCACCCCCAAGGGGTGAAATCGAAGTGTCTTGACAAGTGTGCCTTCTTTAGCCTTGAGTTGCCCTTTCCAGGCGGCAACAGCAGCAGAGCCACGACATAGCCAAGAGATTTCGAGAAACTGCAACCGCGAAAAAGTCCGGCGGCAACGACTGAAGTCTGTCATTGTAGAGTTTCTTTTATGAAGGACACTAAGGACATTCGCCCATCCTCAATGTCGAATGCTCAGAGATTCACCATGAGGAGTACTGCCAGTGCAGAGTTCACCCGGGTTCCCCTCAAAGTCCACGTAATGTAGACCCTTGATTAATAACCCACCCATTCTTCATATGGGGATTAACAAAACAACATTTATTCACCAAGGGTCTACATTAGCACGACGGCTTCAGACGCGAATCGACCAAGTTGCCCACTATCGAGCGATGGGTGACCCATTCATCTGGGGGTGCGGTGTGCAGAGGTTTACGGAAGGAGTGATGAGCGATGCTGAGCGAATTTGTAACGGGCTGAGGCAACTGCAGCAGCAAATCCAGATGCAGCAGCAGCAACTTCATCAGATCCTTGGCTTCGTGCAAAGGTTGACCCAATGGTCTTCAGGCCAACCTGTTTCCTGGTGAAGACCCCCTGGCCGCATCAGCTTTGTGTTGGTGTTAGACGTTGCTCAAACTTTCACACGACATGGGTATGCAGCGTTCTCCCACTTTTTGTTGTATCGTTCTTGTTGGCGCCCTCACACACACAGAGCATCAGCAAGTTAGGCTCCACGCACTTCCCTTGAAGCTGATGAACTTGAGGCAACATCACCAGTTGATGGAGCAGCAGCAACAAAACAAAATGTTGACATTAGCCCTGCAGCAACTTGGCAAAGTCATTGTAGCAGACGAGTTCAAGGGCGCAAGCAACTAGAAGAATACTGTACTGAATGAGTAGAGTATGTTTGATTGCATTGTTTTGGGACGTGGCCGTGGTTACACGCTGCCTTGAAAGCATCGCGACCCCGGTCACTCTTGCATTTCAATAGAGTACCTCTAGGTTTCAATACCTCTAGGTTCAAACAGCATTTCGCCTTTTTGATGCATCCTGCTTGCATGACTAGTTTCCCCTTGCTCGGGTTCCATTGTCAGATTTGGTCGTTGTTCAGGCAGCAGCTGGCTTTGAGCTTCTTGCCTATAATTCATACATGCTTTCTGAGAAGTTTGTGCTGAATCGGTGGCATCCTCTTTTGTCCACTGCAGCTTTTTAAATCAAATACATTGGCTAGTGTTTGAGCAGGGAATCTCAACATGTTCGGTTTACAGTTGCATCCCAAATCCATAGACAAATTATGTAGATGAACAAGTACAGGGAAGATGTCAGAATCCCCGTATCAAGAGGTTGAAGGCAATGCAGTTCTGGATTTCGACGATTTGCATTTCTATTGCAGGTACCAACAGCCTTCTTCCTGGCGGCCTCCTCGGATTATCGCCGCTTCAAAACTCCCCAGCTGTGTCAGGCCAGGCTGTCAATGCCTCCAAAGGTTAGCCAAACTTGGTTGAAGCGTACGGAGCTGGTCCAGAACCCTGTGGGTTCCAATAGAAAGCCAATTCAAACATCACTCCCGTGGGGCATTCCATATTGAACACCACACCATACCATACAGCACCAGACAATTTGTCAAAGTCACTTTGGTTGGGCTTCACCATTTCCAAGATCAAGAGTTTGCACACAGTCCATTGTGGGATAACCACCCTAGCTTTATGTTGACCAATGGCAGCCATACACGACCAACCATCAAATAATTTTTTTTTGCAAAAGAAAAAACACATAAGCAAATGAATATGCAAAAGCAGCGCAAGTTGCTTTGTTTTTTGCATTTGTTTTGCTTTTGTTTGCTTTTTTCCTGGTACCACTTCTGCACTTATGAGAACGTTTACCCGTCAGCAATATTTGCTGTACGCTCCTAGGAAAAAGCGAAAATATGCGAAAATAAAGCGAACACATGTGAACATAAAGCGAAAAAACATGCGAAAATACAGCGAAAAAAAGAAAGTGAAAAAAGGCGACAAACACGCACAGCTATATAATCACAGCTACATGTTTTTGCTTTTTTGTTTTCTTTGCCTTTTGCTTTTTTTTGCTTTGTTTTTGCTTTATAAAACTATTTTGGCTCCTTCCGACATAACCCTAGCTCTCTCCCATATTCGATTGATGCTTTCCAAAACATGTTTCGCTCACGACCGCAACATGTGAGCAGATGGCCTACCAACACTTGTGTGATCTTGGTTTTGGCCGCCAGGTCCTTCAGATAGTGACAGCAAGCCAAGGGAGGCAGGACGGTTGGGACCCAACAAGATCCGTTGAGGTTTATCACCTGCGGGCAGACCACATACTAGGGGCGTGTGCCAACTTGGCTTGGTTACCTGGCAATCGTTTGCTTTGCTGGGCTTTTGGCTGCACACCTAAACTACACGCCCGTGCAGACAGTTGAGTTGAAAGGAGACGGTGCTCTTTCCGTGGCGTACGAGCCTCCTAGTAGAATGGAATTCATCATGGAAGCAGGTTCAGAGATTCGACAATTCCATCTATATACTTCAACTGCACAAGATTAGGATGAACTCTGCAAATGAATCATGGATGTTCTGATATAAAGTTAAGTTAAGATTGGTTACATAAGTGTCCCTAACAATCTAGGAACCAAATGAATAGTGCGAGCGCTTCTTCAAGGAAGCTCCCCCCACCGCCTTCAGGGCGGCGGGGGGAGCTTCCTTGAAGAAGCTATCGTGCGTCCATACTAGTAGCTTAAGTAAGGTACTAGCTACCTCTCCCTTACTTACATAATTAAATAGGGAGGGGGAGCTGGCCGCTGGCCAAAAAAAAGACACACGTTTCTGAGAAGTCGTGTTTTTCGATGCGAGTCGCGAGTCGGATCGGTCCTGAAGCCATCTCGCAGGCGCATGGAAAGCGTCGTGGAGGTCGTCGGGGAAAGGCTTGCCGCGTCCCAGCGAAGAGCCGTTTGGGCCGCAACGGAATTTGGACCAGCCTAATAGATGTACTACATCAGATCATATCAGATCTCTCAGTTTGTCAGATTCTAGCTTGATGTTTTTTCGCCCTTTGTAGGGACGCGGGTGGGACCAGGCTTTTGAAGCACGCATAGCAAGTTGCAGTAGCAGATACTTGCTTCTATTCTTCGCCACAAGCAAGCCAAGGTGAAAGTGATGAACAGAGAGACGATGGGGTTCCAGCCCCTGGTGCTCCTCCAGGCGGGTCCTTGTATTTCCTTGCGAGGACAACCACTTGTCGTGAGCGGTGTCGCTGTAGCGTCCAAGTCACCTCATCAATAACGGCACCTTATCTCCACTTACATGAACTCATGTACACAGTCGGTAATCTTCTCCTCACCTGGCTTCATGCAATCCCTTGTGTTTGACAGAAAGATCATCTTTGTTAAATTTATATAGATCTATCATGTCATAAGCTGGCCTTATTGCAAAGCAACCTGCGTTTGCCCGCATCCTAGCAAATGCTTGCTTGACTTAAGGACGAGCTAGGGCTTCATTGGGGTTCGAGCAGTTATAATGCAGCGAGAAAAAGCTCAGAAGCCCTGCCAAAAATGTTATAAGAAATTTTCAGATCAACAAGAAAAGCAAACGCAAAGCCATTGCCACACAACAAGAGGCCCAACATGCCACTGTGTGCTTTTAGGATACCCCTCGTGATTCAGCTCCGGATGGCAGGCATCCCACCACTGGGCTTGGAAGGCACCATGTGGATTCCCGGACAAGCTACTTGGAACCTGAAATGCGTGGATGTAGCCAAGCACCCCATTTGTCAAGTGGTTGGCACTCCTGTTGTTCCTGCCAGTAGCTTTATCTGGAAACACCCATGCGGCTCTTCGACCAGTTTGGATTGAAGCAAATGCCAAACAGCTAACAGCTAGCGGAGGAGGTGCAGTGCTGTGCACTCTCTTTCTTCAAATCAATCTGAAAGAGCTGGGACTCGCTTCTTAGTCGTCAGGCATTACAGTAGTGTTTTGTTGGCAGTGTTTGTGTTGCCATGAAACTGTTGCAGTATCCAGCTTCTGGTAGTGATCGTGATGTTGCACATGGAGGGCCCCAGTAGTGTTTACTGATCGGAGTGTCCCAAGTCTCTTCGGAAATCATTGAATTTTGCCTTCAACCGTGGCACCTTTGATTCAAGAGCTAAGGTCAGAAGTCTTCTCAAAAACCGACCAACACTGACCAACATAACTGCCTGCCAACTTCATTGTCCGGCTCAGCTCTTTCTGCCAAACCGAACACCATTCATGGGGGGTCACAGACTTGGGAACCGATTTAGTTTTCCATCTTGCCTCAAATGCAAAGCAAGATGTAGCGGATGTAGCAAGAAAGCAAGTTTTTTGGGGATTTTGAGGGACCATATGACTCACACCCATGTCGAGAACATCCAAACAACCTACTTTGACACAGAAGTACAGGGCTAGTGCTCTTATGTGTATATGATTGTGTTCTGCTTTTCAGAACGCCACGCTGCGCGCAGCGCACTCGACTGTGTGAGGTTCGCAGTGGACCTCGAGTTCCGGGGCCCCTGGATCGAGACGAGCGAGGTGCCTCGGCCGGAGCCGCGCCCTTCGCGTCGACCGGCCGCGTTCAACGTCGTGTGAAACCGCTTTGCAGACCGGAATCCCACGGAGCCAATGTTGTACGCTTTTTGTTCCTAGTAGCGATGCCCTTGTTACTAGATGCTGGACATTCTGACTTTATCTATAAGATTACCATCACAACCACACAGTGCTTCACAGTGGAATTCATATGGAGGAGTTTCCATCGGGAGAGACTCCTTTTAGATATTTTTAGATCCTTTTAGCCGCAGTTCTACAGTAATTGGCAGGAATGTTTTCATGCGGGGTACAAGGTGATGTTTTTTTGTATCCTTTTTTGTTTCAACACCTATGTTGCGAAGTATGTTACACAGCAAGACTGGAGGGTTTGAAGCGATGTAGTTGCACAACAGCTTCAGTCTGGCAGATCGATGAATTCACAGTTCTAGCTTCTTGTTCCTAGTAGTAAGGCCAGGAGCTGCTACTAGCATCCTTGCCCCTAGTAGCGATGCCCTTTGCTACTAGTAGCGATGCCCTTGTTCCTAGTAGCTTCTTGTTCTTTCTTCCTGATTCATACAGTACTTGCCACATTCCGAGGCTCGAGGTCTTGTCGGCCGTTTAGGGGCACAGATCTCTTGCAGAAAAATAGCCCTCGAGGATTGAGAATAGTTGAATAGCTGCCCTGGGCACCAGCATGGTTTCCAAGTCTGTGCCCAATCATTTGCATTCTTTCACTTCCCCTCAACCTCTCAAGCCGGAAGTCCGATCTGTTTATGTAAATCTGTTTATGGTATTTGGAGAAGTTTCGTGTCGGAAGTGAAGTGAGGGTGGACTCTTGAAGGGTCTGTCCTCCAAAAACAGATCCATCTCCCCGGCTGCGCAGAAACTCTCAGGAGATCTGAGGGCAGCTCCTGCATACGTGACGTCCATGGGCGCTGCCCTTTCATCTATGGGTAGTGCCGTGGTCAACAAGACGTTCCTCGAAAATGAGCTTGGGCCTATTGGGAGCCTTGGCACAGGAAGCTATAGCAGCTATAGGGATACCTTTGTTGAAGGAATGAGTGCAAGCTCTTTCGTGGACCGAACGACAGCTTCTCAAACCACAGAACTTGTCATTTAGTCTTGCCACCACAGGCTTTTGTTTCTCCACACGACATGTGTACCCATAAGAGAACTTCGCGCATAGAATGACGGTTTTTGCATCGACCGCTATGCTGACCCATGATCACCCATGATTTTGTACAGGTATATAGCCGCTTCAACTTTTGGATGCAATGATGACTCATATGATATATCTCAAGAGCGCAAGGATTCGCCACCAGCACCAGCACCATGCTGGGCGGCACAAGCGCCGGGTCACTACGGCGTTTCTCCGGGCGTCTCTGAGGAAGATGAGGCCCATCCGCTCTGCTGCGGGCCGATTGGATCGGTTGGCTGGCAGTGGCGGCAGTGACAGTGAAGATGAAGAATTGGACAAGGAAGGTCTCTATGATCCTTGGCCGTCGCCAGTGAATTGTGTTGGTTTCCTCATACAGTTCCTTTTCTTTTTGTATTTTTGATGATTCAGGTTCCTAAATGTTCAAAAAATCAGTTGTTGCACCTTACAAGGGATTTCCACTTTTGTTGGGTGATGCTGGCTTCGACACGTGCAGCGGGTGATGGAAGCTTTTTGCGCTTCAACAAAGAGGTCCGACCGGGAAGTGGAGGACACCTCACATAGCGCGTTTTTCGTGCGCAAAAGTTTTTGTTCCTCATCGCATTGAAAGGTATCCTGACTTGTCAACAGCGGGGGTTACTCCCGTTTGTTTGCTGAACAAATCCATCTATTCACGTGGCAGCTCCGCGGTTTCTACGCCTAGTGATTTATATACGTTGCGTTAACCTCCGGTTGTGATTCCCAGATATTCCAAATGCTTTTGGGCACTTGCTCATTGTGGAATTTGCTCGCTGAGGATCTTTCGCAGGCTGCAGGTGTCTAAGCTGTGTTTAGGGGACGTGAAGCTCCTGTATAACAGTATGCATGAACATCAGACTCTTTCAAAGGTTACAAGACTTAGCACGAGAACCAGACTTGTGGGAGCTGCATGAGTTTCCAACGTCATGCCGCCACCAAATTCATTTTTTGCTGAGTCTAGGAGGTTGGCGACGAGGGCACCAGGGATGCAGGTTTTGGTACTGTTTGGACAATGCGGCTTAGAGGGAGGGTCGCAGCGACCAGTCCTCCACTTCGTGGATGAATCTAAGTCAATTGCTCTGAATGTTCACACCATCATTAACCGGCATGAAGGCCCAGCTCACAACCAACAGTGTGTTTATACCTCTTCAGACCTGCAGTCAAGCCGTCGCCATCTCATTGAGTCCATCAAGATCGAATCGCATTGTTGATTGCGGCGGTCAGTTGGCTCAGGAACCAGACAAGGCACTACTGTAGCTAGCTAGAATCTAGAAGTGAAAGAGTGAAAGAGGTATTATATAGACGGTATAAAACGCGACCTAGGGAATGGCAAGCAATAGCTACAACCTCCTGGCAAGCAGCACTAGTGAGGCCCGTTTGTTCTCTGGCAGCATGACCATTGCAAGCGTGCTGTGGCCAAGGCCTGGTGTCCCATCCACACTTCGCCCCGCCTCTGGCTGCTTTTGAGCAGCTCAAGGACAGCCAACGTGCCGGCAGCAGCTCGGCTGTGAACTGGAAACTCAGGCGATTCAAATTCAAAGCTGCATTCGATTCGGAATAGCCCAGCTTCACTGACCCCGACCTATCCTTCCCCAGTACTCCCACCAGATCGGATCAAATCCGATTAAAGGTGGGGCTCCGTGTGGACGATCTGAGCTCACACCTAACGATGTTCCAAGTGGCCAAAGCACTTCCAACATCGCTGAGGTGCAGGTGCAACTTCTGCAGGTCTCTCGGAAAAGCTTTCAAGTGGAAAAGGCACTTCTGAGAACTTTTGAGTTAGCCGTGCAAGAACAGAGCTTATGATATTTTTGGTTTTAGGTTCTAACATGATAAACACATGTCATATGTTTGAGTGACGAGCTGTATTTCAGGCCTGCCAATGTGTAGATGAAATATCCCAGCATCCTTTGCACAGGTCCCGGCCAGATTACATCTAGTTTATTCTAGTTTTGCACCCTTTCGAGATGAGGGCGAAACCGTGTGTGTACCAATCGCAAAATCATCAAGCTGTGAATCTCCCACACCGTTTGGCTGTGTTTTCTTTGGAACGTTGGCAGTTTGTCCCTAGTGAAGCAGACAAGGTTTGTTGCTGTAGAGCAGAAGGGAGTATGTGCTTCAGAGTCAATGAAGAAATGCAGCACAAGCTGTGGGGCTGGATGCCCTCCACATAAGGTTCCACGCAGGCATGCCCTTCGCAAGCCAGCACCAGTCTCAACGCTGCAAATGGCCTTTGGGACTCGCAGCTCTACCCCGCCGCTGGCTATCCAGATGCCAGGGAGGACATATGGCAGGCATGGCCACCCGAGAGTTTGGGAGGGGAGGAGGGCGAATGGTGCAACTTCCGTGCCCATTTCAATGTTGCGATCAGACAGTTCCTCAGGAAAAGCTACTTCCTTGGAAGTCACCTTAGGAACCGGAACTGCACTTGTTCCTGCGGCTCTAGGAGGGGCACCTTACATTCTATAACCATCTTCAGACCCAAAAGGGGCTTGTGCCAAGCCTCCAGCCACACAGACGCACTTCGCCAGCCAGGCGGCTAATGGAGCCCAGCCGTACCCCTGTCTTGGACAATTCCCCAATGAATTGAAGAAAGGGGGGCGCCAAATGACCAACTACCGGAAGCAAGGTATTCTTTTCTGTCGAGTGTATCATTCCCAGGAGGGTTTGGTATGCACTCTGACTCTGACCGGCAAATCATTCCACTCACATGATGTAGAGACAAGCCCTGAAGACAACACAGTCGCTGCATACAGGGGGCAAAGGCGATCAAACAGCAACTGCACGTGTTTACACAACAACATAGTCCAAAGTCTCATAGTCTCATAGTCATAGTCCAAAGAGCTGCACACGAAGAGCGCTAAAGTGCTGCTCCTTCCACTGTGAATCTGCAGCACTGCATGTTTCACCTAGCCACAGCGGCCTCCCAGATGCGCAGGAGGACTTCTGGATGGAATAGGGCCATGCCGACCTCAATCCGCGCACAATGATTTCCAAGCCTTTCAGCATGAGCACCTGGCAGGTCAAAAACACCTTCCTCACCTTGTCTCCGCGCGCCAAGCCAATCCGATCTGTAAGAACAGCGGACGGCCGGGAGCCCAAGATGTTTGTGTTTTCTTCAGGAAAGGAAAGAAGGGTGCGGCTCCTCTCCTGACCATAGAAGCACTGCCGACCATTTGGCCCACAGAACCTACATTTGCTGAAGCTGTTTTCACTTCCCAGCCTCGATCCAGCACAGCAACTGTCCCGCTCCCTTACCCTTGCCTTGTTAGAACCACAACCGTAAGACCCTAAGACTTTTGTGGCAATGTCCAGTGCGGATCCCTTCCTAAAATTCTGAGACGATCTTCTGGGATCACACATACACAATGTACATTGCAAGTCTTGGGTGACCGGCAGCATTCGTCCCCGCTGAGGTGCTTTGTGTGAGCTTGGATCCTTGTTGGACGACGAAGCCTAAGCGCAGCGAGCGCAGTGAGCCACAGTGAATTCATTTTTCGTTATTCCCGGACTCCAGATGTCCACGACATGAAGGTCTGGGACACAGCTCTTTTGAGAGTGACTAAAACAGGTGTGGAAAAGGAAGCTTCGTTCAGCAAATGCCCTGTGTTTCGTTCGAGTCCGGCCAGTGCAGCCCTCATCATGAACGACCGGAGCTTCCGACACACTTTGTGTAGAGACTAGAGAAAAGAGGGGGACTACTTTAGGGCGACTTGAGGTTGCCAAAAAGTGGGGGCGGGTCTGCAGGCAGAGTAGGACCTCATTGCCCTTATACCGGATCTGGCTTTTTTATGGCTCATTTGAACAAGGGTGAAGCGCGGATGGACCACGACCATGACTCAACCAGCTGTTTTGTTTTTCCTATCATTCTTTGTGCACATGTTTTGTTCTTTTTGGTCCATCACCCACAAATTGGGTGACAGCTTTGTTGAGTACTTATAACAGTATACGGCTCATAGTCCCAAAGGGGGAAGGCCTCTATAATTTCAGGGTATATAAGTAATGTAGTCAGTTCTTGAGGGTGACGTTACCCCGTTCTATTGAACTAACTGTATTCATTGGAGCAACTAAATCCAATCCATGTCAACTAAATCCAATCCATGTCAATTTGCATCCAAGAGGCTTTTGTTCAAAGCAGCTTGTCAACCGTAGCACTGACACCGCCCCCGAACAGATGCACGCTTGAACCAGATTTCCAGTCTGGGATGTGCAAACAACTTCTGGCGGGGATCTTTGGACATTTCTTGCCCGGGCTTTCAATGAACAACTCCTTCCATCCTCTCGGAAGAGAGCAGATGATGGTGAGATTAATCATTATCACCATTTTGATGAATTTTTTGTCCAGCACGGAACACATTTTGTCAGAGAAGCAACTTGCGATTTTCTTTGTCAAAGGACTCTGACACACACACACACACTCTCTCTCTCTCTCTGTGTCTCCATTCCTGCCCAGTTTCAGAGGTAATTCTGGCATCTTCTCGACTTGAATCTTTTTTCACCCAACCTTCAGAGGAACTAGAATGTATACTTCTCCGAATAGGAGACCAAAGATCTCATTTGGCCCAAAGACAGGTTTCGGTAGCTGCGCACTGTGCACCGAAGAAATTCAGGTTTTGGGCTTCTTACACATATGTTGTGGGACAAACATAAAGGCAGATTCTCAGATAGACCAGATGTTGCGCCACTCAAATAGGCTTGGGTGATAGCTAGCCTATAACAATGGCATCTGACGATAGACTTGGTTTGAACCGTTGGGATATGCATGTCCATAAACAACAAGGAAGGTGGAAAGCAGTGACCTGTGAGGCATACGTTGTGACATACATGGCAAATAGTCAGGTACTTCTATGGTACTTAAACGGTTCCGTAACTCAGCATCCATAAGACCTTGGTGGCGACCTTTGCACTTCGGAGAATGGAGCTTGTCTCTCAAAAAGGGTGGTTGATTCCCAGGAAGTGATCCTTAAGAGGTCAACCAGCTTTCGGAGCATTTTCCAGCTTGAAGATCCCACAGTTTCTGGTGTTGAAGGCGGCAACCAGTGCACCGTTTCCAGCACCAGTTGGACCTTCACAAGACCTTTGAAGCAGGCTGAAAAGAAGCGCTTTGAAGGAGACAGTTTTAAATGCCGAGGGCACCACCGCAAAGGATCCAGGGACAAATGTTCCAACGGATCCATGAGTGCCACCAGCCCAAAAGCCACACTGTGTTGAGAACAAATGCCACTAGAAAGTAAAAAAGTACTCCATGAGCACGGCATGTGGGACACTAAGTTCGCTTTTGAACAAATCTCAATGATACTCAATATTGGTTTAAATCATGGTGTTGAGTTTGAGCATCCAGTTTCAAGACTGAGGGTGCGATATTGGCTTGGATCCAATTGGCTTGATTTACTTCTAAAGAGTTGTGGAAATCATTTGTGGGGATGGCACCCCAGGGTCAAGAGCTGTGGCCCAGAGAGTTCTGAACCATATTAGGCTCAAAGCTGTTACTAGCGATGGCCTCCAACCTACTAGGAATGGCCTCCAACCTAAGAGCGATGGCCCCCAACCTAATAGCGATGGCCTCCAACCTACTTTTGGTGCGCTTGCAAGCCTTAGCAAGCGGTACTGTTTCGTTCTTCGACTGTTTGCGGTCCCTGTTTGAGGAACGCCGTGAGGAAAGCAAGGACAATCGGTCTGTGAGGGCGAACCTCACGTGCCAATAACTTAATTACAACATTTCAGTGTGGTCTCTGTGCTGCAGGCTCTCTGCGAAATCTTAGTTTGTGCTGGCACAGGCAATCAGGGCATTCCTGACCTCATTGAGTAACTGCGAGAGCTTACTTTACTTCTTTTCACCAGGTCATTACTTGGAAAGGTGATTGTCAGGTGTCATTCAAGTCGAGCCTTGCTATTGTAGGTAAAGTAGGCACGGCTCAGTAAGCGCGACCATTTGTTGTGTGAGGACCTCTCATGTGTGTCTTCCTTCTCCTCATGCTCGTTAGACCAATGGTTGTAGACATGATGTGTTGTCAATTTCTTCGCTGTTGGCAGACAAGATTTGCACATATCGAGTTGAAGCCGATTTGGCCTGAGCCGTGGTTTGCCCGGAGTGCTGGAGAGCGATCGCCAATCATCTCTCGGCTCGGCACGAGGTCGGCCGAGAGGCCCCAGACCAATGGACCTGATCTTTGTGTCGGCCAAATGAATTTTGATCCAAAGGTAAATGAACACTTCGCAGGTTACTCATGATTTTACTCCCTTTTCTTGCATTGTTTGCGGGAGTTCATCCACCAAATCCCTTTTGAAAGCTTTGATGGTGTCGAGTTGGGCGGTCCAATTCCAGCGGCTCCGCAAGGTGGAATAAATTTACGAGCCTCTTTGACGGCATTGGTCTATCATCTATTTAGAGAGACGGCAGATCGCCAGCTTCACAGCGTATTGATTGTCAGAATGATTGACTCATTCTGATAGATTGTGTTACCTTGATGAAGGCTACCCTGCCGTGGGGCTTTAGAATAGTCTCGTGTCCTTGATGGCACCGCCTCTTTTGCTGGCAAAAACCGATCCGCTGAGCGAGGCGTGCCACTCGCAACCTAAAAGTTGAGTACAACTCACCAAGTCCATTGATTTAAGCTAAAGTGCCACGCTAGTAGTAACAGGTGCCTTACTAGTAGTAACAAGAAGCTATTAGAAACAAGTGCCACGCTTGAACAGTGGTTTCATCATCTCCACTTGGATTCATCCTGATGACGTGAAGTTCTGAATCAACTGCATTCTTGCGCCAACTCGATCCGTTGATTGAGACCGATTGCAGTGTTTGGATCGTGATCTCGTGCACGGACGAAGGGGAGGAGCGCAGAGAGCGCAGAGAGCGCAGGCACAGCTCTCGCAGCACATCCCAGTGGTGCACGCCACTATTGGAGGTGCTCCAGCCAGGGGGGGGCCGAGGGCCCATGAAGGCTCCGAGGGCCCATGAAGGCTCCGAGGGCCCATGGGGCTCGGGATGGATTTCAAGGCGTCCCGATTTCAAGATTGACCTGCTAAGCATGTCAAAGCTGACAGTTTTCCATGGAGATCCTGACTGATGACTCTGACAGCGATGTCCATAGGCATCCAGGCATCCTGAAATGTGAGTTTGATATTTGCTGGGCATCGACTCGAAGCATGGGCAGCGGAGCATTTCAGGCCGAACAACATCAGCGAAACTTATATCTTCATTGATTTTGTTATACCAGGTAGTTGTATGGAAGGCCCCATGTGGCCCTGCAATGTTCTGTTGACAGAACTGCCCGTTCGTTCACCCTTCGTGGCCTTGGTAGCCTGCTAGGAACTCGAATCTGCGGGAGAGCCCGGCTCTCAGCGACGAGGATTTCCGACTCTTCAAACGTAGATCTTAAGGAATATTTCCTGCTGGACACTAACAAGCTACACCGTCAAATCCCCAAGGCTTAGATTCAATCCTGACTGATCGTTCATTTCTTATGGGCATGAGCTATCATGAGAAATCATAAGTTGATATACGGGGTATAGCTTCATGAGCCAGGCCACCATGGAGAATGTGCTTAAAATCTATATGTGAGGCTCGAGGTTTAAGTTTAGATGGTTTAGATACTCCTTGACTGTCCTTATTGCCATGATTGGCTGCTGTGGAAGCGCCCCATCTGCCAAGCTGTGAGAGTACTGTGACCGTTCAGGTGACTGTCGGCAACCGACATGGCCTGCTGGTACCCAGCATCACCACGGATCAGGAGTGCCACAATTCAAGAGCAGCTTCCAAAGCGCTTGACACACAGCAGCTGGAAGCGCAGTGGGACTGCGTTGTTTCTTCGTAAGACTGGAGATTCTTGTCAAGAAGCTTCCTCCTCAATCGCGAGCTGTTCAGTGTGATCTATTGTTGCTGGGTCGGTCCACAGGAGCTATCTCACCTCCGAAATCACTTGCCCGAGGGGGTTCGAGCTGCTTGGTTGGAAGTTCTCTCTCGACTGAACAGAGGTGGTGAGCTCACAAGTAGAAAACGTTCCGCTTTCCCATGCCCGAGCTGACCTCGTGCCCCAGCATTGAGAGGATTGGATACCCATGATACCCAATTATTGCAATACATTGCAATGTTTGAAAGCAAAAACACATTACATAAACGACTCGGCAGAGTCTACCCTGACAAGGATTGAATTTGGAAGACTGTCTTCCAGCATTTTGATGTGGAAAGGCATCTCCGAATGGCCACAACTGGCGAGGTCATGGTACTCTGCTTCGCACTATAGTCAATGAAGTCAACTCCAGAATCATTCCATTCTGTAGCATGTTTGTTCAAGCTTCTCATTCTGCTGCACATTTGCGTGCTGGCCTAACGGTCCTGGCCGAACCTGCTAGTCCTTTCGTATTAGTAGCCTGAAAGGGAAGTCTCACACCCCACCCCACGGCTGTAACCTACCATAACTCTTGTTCGATATGGAATCCATAGGACTTGTGCCGCGACTGTTATTTTCGATTTCTCCGTTTCCGCGTCTGTTTGCGGACAGGTCCAGAAGGTTGAGGAGCGACTTTCGGCCCTCGGGAATTGCATCGCCTGCAACGACTACGTGCTGCCCGCGTTGTTGGTCTCACTTGGGAATCTGCAATATCTGCAATCAGATTCCATATGCCTTAGAAATTGAGTCGAACTTCTCATCATTCGCACTTTCTAAGCCGTGTGTGAAGGGAAAAAGCCAGCTCAAACCCTGTATATAAAGCTTTTGTGAAAGCATTTTGTTTGAGAAGCATGGATTGACCCACGTCCCGGCCGATCATGGATCGAATCTAGTGGCCCCGTGTACCACCAACCGCTTCGCTCGACTCGCATGGCAAAAGGCTCAGTCTACGCTGCGCTGCTCCGATAGGATCCACAGTGGTAGCGGAGCTCCTGACGACGATCCATGAGCGATGGAGAAGAGCAAGCAAGAGGAGGAGTACCCGGCCGCTCGGCTTTCAGTGCTGCGGCTGCTAGAGCTGCGAGAGGGACAGAAGGCTCGGAGGGTCCGAGCTACAAAGACCGGGAACCGCCCCCTTCTTGGAGCGGTGAGGACCCGGAAACCACATTCCAGGCTTTTGAAAGGAATGTGCGCTTGTGGGAGTTCGAGACGGATATCCCTCGCATCAAGAGAGGGGTGAAGCTCATGAGGGCCATGCAAGGCCTTGCAGCACTAGCCATGGAAGAACTCAGTTTTGATGACATTGCATGTGAAGATGGGGTTCGCAATGTGCTGAACAAGCTGAAGGAGTTCTTCATGCCGCAGTTGGAGGTGAGCCTGCCGAGGGCCTTTGAGGCGGCGGTGTACGGTGCTCCTCGAACGTCCAAAGAAGGGTTCTCAGAATACATAGGCAGAATGGAGAGGGCGTTCAACCGGTTGAGTCGTGAAGGTGTAGATCTACCTGAAGGAACCCAAGGATACATTTTGTATCGTCAAGCTTCACTGCAGGATCACCAGGAGCAAAGGCTGTTGACATGGTGCGATGGGAAGTATGACAAGAAGATCATCGTGAAGAGCTTGAGAAAGCTCGTCAAGGTCATCAAGGATAAAGGAAAGGGGCACTACATGACTGAGGAGTCCGTCGGCACGAAGGAAGGAGAAGATAGCAATGAGACGGACGATGGAGAGTACATCTACCTTGAGGACGGCGACCTTGACGAGATCTACGAGGAGAACGATGTGCAGATGGCATTGGCATCATAATTCTTAGTTCTGGTGGTTCAGGGGTTTGCTTTGCATCCAGGGGTTTGGCTTTCCAGTATCATTCTGCACCATTCATCTGCACTTCATGACTTAGCTTGGCAAGCTTGGTTTGGAAAACTTAGCTTGGGATTTCTGGACGCCAGGGCTGTTGCCCAGTGAGTTTGAGCCAATTATTTTTGTGGATGCCAAGCTACTATTACATAGCTATTTTGTGGTTGCCAGGTGTGTAGCGACGGCTTCGAAAAGAAACGCGGAAAAAACTGCAAACTACACTTCACACTTCGCACCCACCCACCCACTCACCCATTTTCTCTGGGTCTGAAAGCCACGTTCAGTTCTTGGCTGCCAGGCGGAACAAGATGCGTTTTTCTTCTTGCTCACGAATGTCAAAAACTAGCACGCTAGCAAGCCAGTGAGGGACACTGGTAACTTCATCATTCTTTACAATGAACCTGAGTTCCTCTTGTAGAATAATCTCCCGGTCAGCACACTTCAGCAGGTTCGCATTGTGAAGATAACGCATCACTTCTTTCACTTCTTCTTCCGCCAGCGTTAGAGATTCGAATTGGGTGTGGCCATCGTTGGATTCAATCTTGTACTCGTACAAGCTCACAGGTAATAAGCCAGATTCCCAAACTGTACCTTATGTGTGGATAGGAGGGTTCACTTTCAAAAGGATATCAACTGAAACAAAGTGAAGTTCCCCATTGTATGAACTCAGCGAAGTGGCCAAGTTTGGCAACATATTCTTGTTCCATGTTTGTAAGCTCCTTGTTGGCCACAGAGTGACTAGTCTCAAAACCCTGGCTCTTGAGACGCACACGCCAGTCGGTACGCCAGGGATAAGGTCCAAGTTTAAAGCAAGTCTAATTCTCATACATCCAAATCCCCTGAACTGTTCTGCGCTTTTTTTGAACATCTTGCAAGGAACAGTGAGTTAATGTTTGCACGCCTGACTTCTATATTATATACATTTTTGGGGGGTGGGTGTTTGCGCAACCAAAAGTCAGACTTGCAAGCCTGCCGAGCTGAATGGTTCACGCTTGAGGCCTCTGGAAAAGAACATGTTTTGTTTGGAAGCCTCAAATTTTTCTTGGGGGGGCCTCAAGAGTGGAACCTCACGGAGGGCGCTCTCATGATCTTGCGATCTCACAGAGCCTGGCCGGGAGTGCAGCTGAATCATGGCTCAGAAACAACCACTGTGCCATTGATGCATGTCAAATATAACTGCAACAACATGTCAATGCACCTCAAACCAGATCAATCGATCTCAGAGACCTCAACATCAGCATCCGCTTGCTCTTCTTCCTCGCCCTCATAGTCACCCTCCAGCTCAGCCCCCTCATCATTGTCATGTTTATCGGGTTTGGTCTCCTTGACTTTGGCCAGCGCTGCTGCAACCATAGTGTCCTGCAGATGGTTGGATGGTAAGCGCACACAAGGTTGCACATTTTTTTGCAAATGAGGTTGTACAAGGTTCGAGTTGACATGAGTTGACTTTCAGCTTCACTACCAAATGTTGGCTAAGGTGCCATCAAAGTAGAACCCGCTTCAACATCACCATGTGTTCGAATCAGTTCATTGCGCACTGCAACCTCATTCGCAAGCAAGTGTTGAAGTTTCATTCAACCAAGAGAAAATCAACATGTTCACCATCAATTTCCACATAGGAGTTTGCAACTCAGTAGCTGCGATCTCGAGCATGGCCTCCTCGGAAAGGCCTTCTACCGGCTTCAACTTAGTTGCGAAAAGCCTAATTACTAATTGGAATCAAGTCGTAGTACCTGGCAGCGCCCACCCAACAAACCCTATCAACATGCTATGGAGGTTTGATTGCAACAAGTCACTCGCAGTTTCTCAGACCCATTGATCTTGAAGCCATATTTCCCATCCTTGTAGCGGCCCTTGGACACCAAGACCTTTTCAGGCGGTGGCTTCTCACCATCCTTCATGATGGTCGACGAAGATGAGTCAGCCGCAGGCCGCTTGCATGCCGGTTTCTTGAAAGCGGCAGACGCACCAGACTCCTGATCTGCCTTAGTCTTAGCTTTGGGCACAGGTGCACCTTTCTTCGGTGTCACAGTCTTTCTCTCTTTTGGTGCGCCCTTAGCCTTAGCTTTTGTCTTTGGTGCGCCTTTTGGCGCAGGAGGGGGGGGGATCTTGCGGTCGCTCCTCGTCTGACAACGTATCAACGGCATCCAGTGCCATTGCTGCACACAGTGCTAGGTATCCACTCATGAGCGAACGCTAAATTGAACCACACTAAGATGTCACAGCTTCTCCACCCGCTCTCCCGTTGCAGGTGTTGTTGGTGGAAGTCCTCAAGTGTGGGCCTTGGATGTGAGACAGGTTTTCCCCTTCAGCGGAGCTCCAGCTGACACGTCTAGGCTCAGGTTCTTTCCCAAGCATCAGAATCACCAAAATCTAAGTGATTGACTGTTGGGCTGGCTCACCGAAAGCAAGTTGAATCCGATACATTTGATGTTTCAGTTTGGATATTGATAGTATGTTTGATATGATTGAAATATAGAAAGGCAAACATCTTACCGGTTTCATTTCCAGTCCTGCAGCCCATGCAATCACACTAGAACCCCCAAACTAAGTTCAGCAATCAGTTCAACTTGATTGCATGTCCATCTTTGATTGAAACAGAGCCCAACAAATAGAATTTGGGCTTGATAGGCTTCAGGGTGGCGGGTACAGAATCATCCACTTTCACCTGCGCACGAACCGCTGTTTGATGGGAGAGGGTAAGTCATGGCCACGAATCAACACCAAAATGAACACCGGGCCTCCCAGACAAGACCACAGAGCTGGCATCCCCGAAGCTGGGAGTATTTGGAATGGAAGCAGGCCCCCAGCTGCACTGAGCGCATGCCCAGCCGATTGCAATCACTTGGTAGCTCCTTTGGCTTGTAAGCATTCACGGAATTCATGGGCGAGATGTCATACCGATACGCTAGTGGCCTCTGGTCAGCGCCCACCTGCACATGTATGTGTGTTCTGTGATGTTCTGTGAGAAGGAGTGGAAGTATCCCCAAACCCCGATATACTGTACGTCTTACCTTTGAAATATTTTGAAATATTTTAAATGGGACCTCGCCTTAGGCTGCAAGGCGTGGTCAACAATTCGGATCTCAGTTATGCCTCTTTGTTTTGTCACGTCGCAAAGAATCTCTGCGATTGACTTGATCTCTTTGGTGTCTGCCAAGGCCACCAGAGTCTTGTCCAGCTTGACCAGCCATGGAATATGCGAATCAGAAGGCTCAGCAGACCCTGGATATTTTGGCGCAGATCATTCAACTAATGGATTGCATATGTTGTTATCCATATGGACAGACAATGAAACTGCTGCGTGATGTTGTGTGTATTCAGAACGTTTGGTCTCCCCATATACCTCGCCTAGTGGGACCTCCGAATAGCTTCCGATATTGAAACCAAAGATTTCACCAGCTGAGATGTCCAGCGTCGTTCCATTCCCAATCTTGTTCAACAGCCAAATGTGGTTGTCAGTGGTGATGCCCACCTTGATCCCTTGCACCCGGGCGAGGTCAGCCATGTTCTCCAGACTCAGTGGCATTTGCCAACAAATTGTTGTTGCAAGTATTGAGAAATACATACTAAACAGGTGTTCCCCAATAGAAACATGTGCCTAAACTATCTAAGCTTCGCGTTGGAACCCTCGAACTCGCTCAGCGGAACTTGATGCTCAATGATACGTTTTCGGACGTTCAATGGCCCATCTCCCTGCCAGTCTGGTGTTGCCAGGGTTCGGGTGGTGTTCGCTGTCGGTGATTGGCCAGGACTGGTTCTCTGGCTCGACGCTCGAAAAGTCTTCAGGGCTTGAAGGACAGAACTCTCAGCCTGCAATCGGTCCAGGAACGCGTTCATGCCAGGTTGCTGCGTATATTTTTGCTGCGCCGCTTCAGGAATCCTTTGCAGGCAACAAGATTTGCAGGCAACAAGAAACCCAAACACGATAGGAGTTTTTGGCATTCTTCACGCAGGTTTGGTTCCAACAGAACACAAGACATGACTGTTAAATTCAATTGCGTGCAAAAAACTTCAGCTCTCCATCATCAGTCACCACCAAAGTCTCCAGGGACGGTAAGGGCTGTGAGAAGGTGGTGCATTCACGGCGTTTTGAACCAGCCGCTTCAGAAGAATCCCAGAAATCATTGATCAGACGACCCATCAAGGCCTCTTTAGCTGCAGTCAAGTCAGCTACCGAATCTGAGTGGTAGGTCGCCAGGAAACGCACATCCAAGTCCTTTGAAGCATCCTGCAGGAGCTCGCGCTGGATCGACCAGGAGGCCAAGGACCACTCTGAAAACCTGGGAGGGAGCGTTGAGAGGTTGTGACAAAAGTGGAGAGGTTGGAAATCTAGCGTGTTGAACATTTTCGAAATCATCCAGGCCTGCTGGGCAATAAATCAACTACCAGTAGTGGGTGTGGCGACTGGGTGGCTACGCCCTCGACCAGGTTCTTCAAGATGGCAGCTGTAGCTTGCACACCCCTCTGCTGCACCTAAGATATGTTTTCCTATTAAACACATATCCATTGATAACAATTATAACAATTGCAATGAACACTCAGTTCGATTCAACCTCATTTGATTCAAGAAATGCGCCAATGTGGCGCTAAAGCCCTTTCCGGATCGGGGTTGACCAAATCAACGACACGACTCCTTGCCACATCGCATATGGACCCGAGCAAGGCCTTCGACTTCACGAACGCGGCGCTGTTCCAGGAGGCGCAAATAGCAGCAAGACCTGGGCAGCGGCGGGGTTCGGGTGTTTTAAGTGGCATTGCTTTTTTCAGCCCTCTAGGTTTCCAACATACACTTTTCAAACTCTATGCATTCAAAGTGCATTGTTGGGATGTCTTTCGCCGGTCGCCTTGATGCAGAGAATTGGAATAGTTCACGGAGATCTCGAACACGTCCATGCACCTAGAGACGAACTGTTGATGATAACTCAAATTTGGGGCCAAGCTCAAAGCGCATGCAGGTTAGATCAGGTTAGGCGCGCCCCCAGCTTGTCCTCCAACAACCTTCTGTGTTGCAAAACGGTTGACCATTTGGTACTAGTGTGCATCTGGGGCAAGCAAAAGAAGGCGACGGTGTTGACGTTGCCAGAGCTCACAGACTGACAAATCTGGATTGATTCATCGATCGACAACTGACCTGAGGAGAGGTTGGGACACCAAGAGCAGAATGGTTTGTGGTTTGTCAAAACAAATGTACAGCAAGGAGCGGGATGGCCACAAAGTAGCATCCACAACGAGAATTGTCAGCCTAAGTTGCAGCGGTTTGTGTACCTGAAGGGCTCCGAACCTCAAACACTCAACAGCTTAATCAAGTGGCCCCTCAGAACCCATCTCCGCTTGGAGAGAAACAATGTTGCTGTGCGCTAACACCAGCGAGGGGTAGTGGCATAGCCGGTGCTTCTTCTCCAAGTATTCCGAAGCCCACTCCTTGCCCTTCTGGAAACGATCCGAGATGTGCTTGAAGTCCAAAGCTCCCTGGAGTAGTGCGAGAGAATGGGAGTTATACGGATTCAATATACACAAATACCAGAGGCATGTTTTTTCTTTTTAAACATCACTCAAACACTCAAGCCTGTTGCTCTGCATACAGCTGAAACTGCTGGGACCACACTTGCAGTTTGGAGAGCTCTTCGGACATTTGCAATTCAGTTTGTTGCCACGTGGTGACCAAAAGCTGTGCGCTCAACCTACATGGCTTCCAAATACTTCCAAATTCTCACAAACATAAAATGTTAGTACTTGATAGTACTTGGGAATCACCTCTTAACACCTGCCAGGAAGCTCAGCTGCTTTGGCGCGGTTGTCCTTTTCCACCTGCCAAGATCTCAGCTGCTTGCCACCAAGAAAGAGAAGCGCACTAATCCACGCTAACCCAAAAAGGGTTTAGAATCCTGGCCTGACTGTGATACTTCTGGATGTAACCTGAGAAGATCGAAATCTTGTGAAGTCCAGCTGGCGGTACTGAAGTTTCCAGGAGCTGGATGATATCTGCGTCCCCATGACGCAGCTCAAACCTGAATGTCTCCACCAAGAAAACAGTAATACTAGCTGCTAGTATTGCTAGCGTGTTGAACTGTTTGAACTATGTGTTCATTTATTTTTCATGTTGAGAAGACTGACTCAACCAAGTCACGTTTTGTGAATGTCAGCAAGGCACCCATTAGCAAAGCCAGGAGGCACCAAGGAAGTGAACTGGTCCAAGCAGGCTAAGAAGCCTCCGCAAACCCGCTGCAATTGCTCCTCAGATATTGAACAGGGTCGATGCTGAGTGTGAATGTGTTCCCACACCAATTGAAACAACACGCGCATAGGTTGCAGTTTCACCAAAATCATGTATCAACCTAGGCCTAGGGTCTACATCGCGTTGGCTCCATGGCCGCCGCTGCTTGACTGCAAGCGCTGTCCAATCCTTTTCCAGCCGTGTCAGCAGGAGCCGCAGGAGCGGCACGGAATTGGTGAGTTGAGATTTCCAAGGAATCATGATGCCGCTAGCAGTAGTGTGACCTTCGTTCAGCAGATTGGTCGATATGGCCTCGTGCGTTATAAATCGAGATTGGGTATATCTCCTCAGGCACCGAGGTTCAGGTGTGTGACAAATATGGATGTTTTGGCGCTCGCATATAGGTTTTGTTTAGAAAGACACAGCGCGCAAGGATATCAAAACCAAGTCTCTGAACCAGCAAAGTCAAACAATCCTTCACCTCCCCTGGGATCTTGGTCAGGAGGTTCACAGCGGCCCCACATTCCTGCTTTCCAAGTGCGTAGCAGGACGCAAAGTTGGCAATCCCATCAGATGCCTGCACAAACCCAAAATCCGAAAGTTCAAATGAGATACGTGCATATCCACTCACATTTAGCAAGACCCCACCTCAAGACTGCCCAGGACTTGTTCCCGGCTAAGGCCACTGCGCATCATTGTTTCGAGCTGATGCACTAGGTTGAACGCATTTGGCCTTTTCCTGATAGTCGAGCTGCATGAAATCCCTGGCATTCCGAAAGGGACAGGAGACCTGCCTAGTTTCTATTGACCTGCCTAGTTTCGAGCCTCGATTTGTAGCAACAATGTGATTGATGTCTGCGGTGACTGTGGTCGCATACATCGTGCTGAAGCTCCTTGAGGTACAGCAGTATGACAAGTGTGATGGCCAATAGGACACTTGCACACATAAAAGATCATAAAAGCATGTATATAATTGGTTGTGCGTGAAACTGTTAAGTATCCACACTGATTGCTGGCCAGGCGCTGGCGGACCGAATCTGGCATAGCCTGCTAAGATCAAAACAGCCAGTGCTGTGTGCGTGTATTGTATTGGAAACCTACCAGCTGTAGTCCAATGAATATCACAAAAATTCACAAAAGAACCCAGCCTCGAGCATTTCCGGGACCATGAAGGCTGCATAGCAAACTGTCAGACAACAAATGCTGCGGTGCCAGCCTTTGACCATGTATACACTGCCCGGACCTGCCAGACTGCCATCCTCAAAACTCAAATCCTCCTGGACCCGAACTTTGGCCAAAGGCGAACAAAGCCAACTGGATTGGGTGACGGTGCAGCATAGCTTCTCTACTCCTGGCTGGTCTGCCGAAGTCATCATGCCGTTGAGTAGAATCAGCTGACACAATGCATGTTGGGTATCCTTGGTTTCGTACATACATTGAGTATGCCTAAGTACAAAGAAATCCACTGCATGATGATAGTGCACAGATTCAAATTTGGCGCTGAGCTGCGATGTCACCTGTCCCTCGAAGCCCAAGGTCATGTCTAAAAGGCAGTTGCCATGGTCGTAGTTGAACAGAACCGGGATGTTGGAGATCAGTGATAGTACAATACTTCCTGAATGCACTTGGTTTGAGGGGCCAGCAAACTAAACAGCTACGCAATGTCGTTCTTACAAAGTCTTCATCTTCTCGTGAGTTTACAAAGACAGGTTGAGCAGACCCCCCAACTCTTAGGCAGATCTGAGAGCATGACACTCCCGAGGTCGGAGGGAATTTCTCCTCCAAGAACTTGTAGAAGCCGAAGGCAGTGGCCTGAGAGACACCGAGTTTACAAGCAATCCGAACGAATTCAAAACTGCACATAGCCTCATCTGCTAGATGTTGAGTGAGCAAAGCATCCACGGTCAGGTTCTTGTCCAAGACATGTTCTTTCCTGGTGGTAAATTGAATCAGAGTTTTTCCATGGGTGTTCTTTCCCAAGAAGTACGACTTGTTGTTCATTTGTTGTCCAAGGTTCATCCAACTCTCAAAGAGTGACATGTGCGCTAAAGCCAAAGAGTCAGCAGGAGCTCCCATAATCTCACCCGCTTTGGCCTTCTTCTGCTTTTGCGCCTGAGGCTGTCCGCCCGAAGTCCTCTTCTTCGGCGCCATGTCTAAGACCTGGCTTTTTGTTGGCATGTTGAGGTCAGTGTTTACAATGCATCTCTTCACAAACGACACTCTCAAAGGGACACGGTCATTTGTGAATAAAGACGACCCGTTTATTCACAAATCTCATCGGCCGATGCAAGAGTTCGAAGATCGGGGGAGGTGCGAGCGAGTTTATGAAGGATTGTGTCTGGATCCTACCGGTTTGTGAAGAAAGACGACCACTTTCTTCGCAAAACAGGGGTGTGGGACAAGGTGCAAATTTGTGTGGTGGACATTCTTCACAAATCCCAGCGGGTCCGTCCAGGATTCTTCACAAAACACGCCTGGATTTGGTGGATAGTTCACAAAATACCCCATTACTCTTCAGAACCAGCCCTCAATCTGAGGCATTGTTTTCCCTTACCGGATGCCCAGATACGCTCAGTGACACCTTTGGTGTCCAGAATCCCCTAAACCCTTGCCAGTGCTTCGCTGACAATCTTGATAGCTTCCCCCATCGGTACTCCGCACGACCAAAGCCTTGTAGCAGCTATGTACAGAGCTTGGTTCCGACGGGCCAAATCATATCGAACAGCATCCCTACGATTTGGCCGCTGGGCCACCATACGAAGATGGTTTTGGGCCTGAGTCGGAAGCATTCTGGCATCAATACTGGTATCCCGCCAGGCAGTTGAGGTTCAGACCGGTTCCAAATTTCGACCAACAGCTATCGGGTTGGCTGGCGCTCCAGGTCCAAGTCCAGGTCCAAGATGTGGCAGGGCCCTCAATGAGTTAGACAGGGCCATCAATGAGTTAGGTAAGTTACAGGGGTACACTGGGTTTCGCATCGCATCATAGTCTTCACTGGGTTTCGCAACTTGGGCATGGACCAGCTTACATCAATGAATGGCGCATGGGTGTGAACGCCGTTTGCATAGTCTTCCAGCGCATCGGCCGCACTGAACATGTCGAAAGGATCAGCGCCTGACCACGGATCCACGGGTGTTCTTTATCAAGGGAGTTTGGTTGGAAGGCTTTTGGTGCAACTAGTGGTTTTCTACTCATTTTGGAACGACATCAAACACGCACTCAAGCCAGGTACCAATGGAGGTCAAAAGGGCTCAAAAGTTGTGTCCTCTTGAAGTCTGCTGGTCCTCTGGTTTTGTACGATGGTCTGAGGTCCGAGCGCATCAAGGATGCATACTTTCGGAAGGCCTTGCTCTCTTCGGAGTCGGGGTTCACAGGGTTCTCCCAAAAGACTGCGCAGGATGTGTATTTGCATTTTGCATTGTTCTCCCAAAAGACTTAGGTAACTGACAAGTAACTTTGCGCCATCATGGTGAACATGTATGTGTGGCCTGGCGGCGAGTCACCTTGCATAGCACGAGCCACAGAAGCTGGGAGCATCAGCATGGCCGGGCCATCCCAATCTTCATTGCTCATGAACTGCTTTGTCCTATCAAGCAACATTGGTAGTCATAGTTGCTAAACACTTGAAACACTTCAAGATCCTGAGGATAACATCTGCACCGCTTGGTTCATAACGCCGCATGCTCCAAAACTCTTCCTTCAAGGTGTTGCGGGCTATTCCTGCCAGCAAGAGTGGAGTGCCCAGACAGCATGTTCATAGGACTCGTTTGCTGTAGTTCTTAGTTGTATTGCTTTCTCAAGTTCTCATGGGTAAGAGCTGACTGCTTATAGTCTCCTGTATCCTCAATGCGATCAAGCCTGAAGACATGTGGGGCGCCGGGACCTCCAATTCCGGTGACGTGCGCATCTTGAAGCCAGTTCTGCAGGAAATTCTTCCTTTTTTGGTGAATGGGCTGACCAGTCTGACTTATGTTCTGCTAGCCTATATTGTACATCATCATAAAACAAAGAGTTGCTGAATTCTCTTTTGAGGGTCCAATCTCTGAACTGCGTAAGCAAATACACCTTCCGTGAAGCCTTCTCCCAAGGCCGCCTTTCGGTATTGGCAAAGAACCGTTGCATGTAATTGACATAATCAGTCGGTGTCCACAGATCTTGGGAGGTCTCAAGGTGCGCAGCAAATTGGGAAAAGGTGCTGTCAATGTCTTCATGGGAGTGTCCGCTGCTGAGGTAGGAAAGCTGAACAGCCCTTACCTTCTTCAAAGCGCAAAGGGTTGCCATTTGCTGCAGCATTGTGTTGTTCTTGAGCTCTTTCGAGCAGTTGTCGGCTTGACAATGAATCACGCAATGCCGAAGATCCAGACGGCGAGACAGGAGTGATAGCCCGTGCATCAGGATCTCGCAACTCCGACTGGAATTAGCACTCACAACATGAGGCGACAGAGCAACATGCACCAAATGCCCATGTATTATCAGGGTGGTGTTGGTCAAACGCGGTCGGTTGAAGGCGTTGAGTTCCTTGGAGTACATATTATTTGACTTCGGCCAAGAATGCTTGGCTGCGTGCATAGAGTCGAGAATGCAGCAAATTGTGTGAACCTGTGCGTTGGTAGACTCCAGTCGAGATTGCGCTCTTAGGCTCCAATAAATTTGACGATCCCTGTGCTGACGGGACAGGTGCTTCAATAGTAGCTTCTCTTGAGCCCTGCGTGCAGCGCCTTGATTCCCCAACTTGCGAATAATCAACCGGTGCTTGAGGCACTGAGAGCATTTAGAGTGATGATTTTTGAAACGTATACGTAGTTTGTCGTCGAATTCAGATTGCCAGACCTTATGTTGGAAGAGGTGTTACCATTTGACATAGAATAAATAACTCTGTGGGAAAGTTTTGTTTGCCAAAAGCAAAATTTACTAATGCTCAGCTACACTCGTGAAAAGCTTCTTGCTCACTTTCACTCCAGGTAGAGCTGCTTTACACTGAATGTAATAATCATTGATCGACGCGTGGGGTAAATGTTTGATGTTCCCTCGATTCATGTCTTCTCGGTCATAGCGATTGTTGGCTTGACGTGGACGTTTGTTTGAGTTCAATCCATCAGGGATCGTCTCCGCGCACTCAAGGTATAATTGAGTGAGGTGCTCGTGCACTTTGAACCATGCTTCCGAATGATTCGTCGTAGGACCCTTGGGGATGTATCTAGAATCATAAGGGCAATATTCAGCTCCTTGTGACAACGCTCGCCTCATCTTCTCAAACCTCCCCTTGCCGATCCCCATCAACTTGGCAAACCCCTTGTTGCACAATTGATGCCCTGCATACACCAAATGCCGCGAGCCTCGACATGCCGGCTCAGGTGTCTTCTGCATCAGAGAGTACACCTAGGCCACTTAGGCCCGGGGTGGAGGCACAAACAGTGATACCAGATCAATGACTGCTCAGGACAATTCACTGTTTGGACAAAAACAGAAGTGAGGACCTGACATGAGTATCCTTCTCAAGCTTGGTCATGGAAACAAAGAGGGTCCGCAATTTCATCCATTGGTCCCACAAAGCCAAACTGAGTCTCCAGGGATTGAAGCAGTCTGCAGTACACCCACACTTGGAATTAATCAACCTCCTCAGTTGTTGCGGGTCAGCAGTATTTGTGGAAGCTACCGCCTTTCGAAAGCCACGACCAGGCCGCTTCGCTCGCCGAATCCCTTGATTTGATTTCTTGAGCGCCGCCGGATCCTCCTCATCACTAAGAGCAAAAACGCCTGGAAGTAGGGTAGTCATAGCGCCGACCTATCCCAAAACAGTCTTCATTGATATGTTTGATGGTTCACAACCATTGTAATTTCACAGTCTCACACCTTCCCTAAGCAAAACCGGCCTGTGCCCCGTCACAGGTCAAACCAGCAAGGCCGCTCCAGAGGCCCGCGCCTGGGATGTTCTCTCAGGTTTGACCAACGTGGGGGTTGATCCAGTTGGTTCACCAAAGTCTGATTTGAAGCCAAAGAGCAAAATGCAACGAGACCAAAGGTGGTGCACGGCATAGGGTCACAAATGAAACATTGTTCAGAAAAAGAACACCAATGGGCATGTTTCCACCATCTTTGAGCTGCCACTAGCTAGTTGCTGCCAGTATCATTCAGTGCAAGGAAAAACATGTTTCGCACAACATCCATGTTTCGCTTGTAGCATTACTTGAAGCACTTTGTGGACCAAGACCTTGCGAGCCAAAACATGCTAAACCAGAATATAGCGTTGTCTAGGGCCCAAGTGACAAACAAGTTGAACGCTCGTGGAAAACACGCCGGAGACACCCAAAGACCTGGAGCTTCGAGCCCAAGACAAGCGGCCCAGGAAAAACGGCTGAGGCAAAAATCTGAATCCTTCACGGGAGTTCAATTTTAGGAGTTTGCCCATCTGTGCTTGTCCAAGTTTCTGCAATGGGGCTGGTCAAGTCATTTTTTTGGCAAGCCTAGGTTCAACTCACACAACTGGCAAGCCTAGTGGAAGTCCCACTGAAATTGCACCGAACTTGGCACTGAATTGCTGACACCGGCAATGCTTCTCACAGCCATGCTCTATTTGAAAGGTTATTCGAGAATCCTTTTTGTTCAAAACAGCATTGGTTCTAGAAATCACACATTCTAGAAATCACCTAGAGGTCTCTGACATGTCAAATACTCAGAAATCACCTTTGAGCACGCTGCTCTGCAGCCAAGATGTTCAGCGCTAGCTTACACATGTCAGGGATCACACAATTCCCCACAGCATGCAGGCGGGATTTGGCCTCGGCATGCTGCTCCTGGTCCAGCCACTTTGTCAGCGGAGGTTTGTTCTCCGGGTGCCATGGTTTGGCAGGCCAGTGCTTCAGGTCTTCATCCGAGAGGGTCTTGAACTCCTGCATGACGACAGAGACAAACACCCCAACCTCAAACCTGAGTTTGGGGGTTGCGACGACAAGCTGGATTGTTTTTAGTTTAACAAACCCTGCCTGACTGAAGAAATTAAAGTTCTGTTTGCATGCCAGTAGAAAAACCCGTTCTCGCCACACCTCAGGCTTATACGGACTTGAATGGTTGACCGGCCAAGGGTTTGTCATGTGTGGTCAAGGCACCGAATGGCCACACATGTGCCCTGTGACCACCGCATAGCTGTAGGTCATGTTGCGATCTAGAATCTCCTGTTGTGGGATCAAAGTGGGAATTGGAATCACACATATCATGTTGAAAGGAACCCTCCAAGTATATACATCCAAGACCATGCCAAGTACTAGACCTGCTCAATGCGCTCCCACAGCTCTTGCATCGAGTTGTCACTGCCCAGGAGGTTCGATACGTTCTCCATGAGCAAGAATCGCCTGGGCTGCAAGAATCACTGGACGGGTTTGCGGGGTTGTGTTCAGGATTGTTCAGGTCAGTGCTTTGCGCTAGTGTAGACACCAAACAAGTTAAGGCTAGCTGCGCTTGGGTTTCATCCAGCAAGCGAAATAGATGAGATACCAAACTTGTCCGGGGATCCAATAGACCAAGCCTGCTGCCTGCTCTTGAGGCGCCCTGGCAATGACTCAACGACTTTAGGATTCCACCTAAGATTGATAAGAGTGAACCGGTGTCTGATGAGTAACGACCTGTGTGAAGACATGTCAGAAGCGCTTGGCAAGGAAAGCCGGCTGTGATGCCATCAAATCGACCCAGCCAGTAACTGCCTTTGAACTCTTCGATTTTCTCGAAGATCGGAGCCACGCGCAAATGCCCTTCAGCCATGCGGCTGCCGATGACTTGTTGACAGTACTGGTCCTGCTCGACCTGAATGAGGGCAAGCTGAAAAAAACTTGAAAGTTCAACAGAACCTTAGCCTTTCAGGCCCTGACAATGGCATGTGCTTCACAAAACCTAGGCCCAAGTCACAAACTAAAGCACTACATGAGCAATTAAGTTGAAGCGCTACGTAACAATAGGTCACTTCAGGCTCGAACTCAGAAGCTCCCAGCTCCAAGCCGCAAACCCCAGCAAAGCAGCTCAAAACGCGATGCTTGCGAGCCTGGCACTATGACAAAGGGTGACGCGAAGAACACACCCAGAGCATCCTAGATTGAAAAAATCAATCGCAATTGAAATTTTCAAGCGCCACTTGAAAATATGTAAAATTCAATAGATTTTTCAAAAATTCAATCGAAATTTCAATATCAAAATTCAATCGAAAATTCAATCGAAAGTTGTTCAAAATTCAATCGAAAATTCAATCGAACATTCTGTGTTTGATTAACATTTTTGATAATATTTGATATGTTTAAAGGTTATTACTTGAGCCTTTATATCTAAGGTCCTAGGGCTATCCAGCCCATGAGGCTTGTCCAGCCTATTTTTGTTGTGTCCAGCCCTGGGGCTATCCAGCCCATGAGGCTTGTCCA
>CAXAMN010001370.1:316846-350437 GCA_963970005.1 Durusdinium trenchii
ATGCGCCATTGTGTGTCCATGGAAACGACACCGCCGGCGATGCCTGAGAGCTTGCGCCCGTGGAAGCTAAACGACAGCGGCGTTCATGCATGCACGCGCGGATGGAAATGACAGGCATGTTCGTAACTCGGAAGTTTGCTGTAATCTACCCGTATCTCGGAAGTTTGCTGTAACTCGGAACTATACACGTTTTTTTTGGTGTTTGTGTGGGGCATACTCCAAAAATCACACCCTGTAACTCAAAGGTTTCAACATCACAACCGTGGACACTATAGCGGTTCTGGGCCTTGGTGGGTACCACTGTGTGTGGAATTTATGGGTTTCATGAGGCTTCGCGCGAATGCGTGCGTCGGATGTGGTGCTCGAACTGCGTAAGCTTACTTTACGTGAGGAAAAGAAGAAAAAGTGCAGAAAAAATGTTGTTCATTTAAGCTCACTTGTTGCTATACCAATGTGTGCTTGGCGTTCGTGGGCACGCAGGCCCTCAAAGTAACCGCAGAGAAAAAAATAGTAGAGAGTGAAAAGGAAAACACATGACTGACTGCAACCTTCAGACCTTTCCATTATCCGCATTCCATTTTGCCCCATGTCGGGCGAGCTGCGAAGCTTTGAAGCTTCAAGCATGCGTGCCTTGCACGCACCCAGAGGGAACATGGCCAGGGTGAACCTCACATAGCATAGAAACATTGAATTGTGGGAAACCCTTTTCTTGGTGGTCAGTTTTTTCTGCCAAGGTCAAACCCTGTCCTTTGGTTCCGGTGCCCACTCGCGCGCTTTGCGCCGGTAGTTTTCTAAAAACAACCCCAAACAGAGTAAGTATCTATCCATCACACGATGCGTCATGGTTTTCCCATGACAGTGTTTGGCCACTTTTTTGCACTGTCCCAACCAACTCTCTTCAGCAAAATTGTCAAAGATAAATGGATTGAGTTCCCACTCCAAGGTCTGGACAGCTGTGTGCCAGAGGAAGTGGCATTTTGGTCTCATCAAAAAAAGGTTGGCCCTTGGGATGCCATGGTTAAGTGAGAGCCACTGCACGGCTCTGAGGTAATCCAAGATTCCCCTACTGCCGTGCTTCGAACTACGCCTAGTCAAAAGAAGACCTCCATGGTCAAAGATCTCAATCGCCCTGTTGATGGACCAAGCTCCAAAGGCCACGGTTCGAATGACCACGTCCTCAAAAAGGCTGAGAGTTTAAGTGTTCTTTTGTGGGACTAGTAGCAGAACCCATGGAGTGGCCATTGGATCAAACATAAAAAAGACGGTTTGTAAAGCTGTTCAAAGGGTCGTCAGGGAAATCATACGAAGCTTGACTTGTCCGCGAAGCTATCCACCACAAAAGGCTCTTGCAATGGGAAGCTTTAAAGCGAGACCCAAGCTCCAAGAACTTGTTGCCATCAAGTGGGAAGAAATACTTCTTTGCCAACGTGGGGCCCGAGTAGGTCAACCTATAGTAAAGGCGCTTGGCGGATTAGAGTCCAATAACTATAACTGTTTTTTCTCCTGAATTCTGTTCTCCTGAATTCTGTGGGGGGTTGAACTAAGAAGGAACAAAGTACAGGAACCGGTCAACCAAAAGTAAAAGCGATCGGCGGATTGCTGTTTTTTCTCCTGAATTCTGTCGGCGGTTGAACTAAGAATAAGAAGGAACAAAGTATAGAAACCAGTAGGTCAACCAAACGCAAAAGCGATTGGCAGATTAGAGTCCAATAGCTGTTTTTCTCCTGAATTCTGGGGGGTTGAACTAAGAAGGAATAAAGTATAGAAACTTATCAGAGCAGCTTATGCTTTTTGAAATCCTCATGGACCTCCATGGTGATGCGAGCGAACATGTCGTCACTATCTCGGGGCACCCCATAAGAATCGAAGCAACCCTTCTCCACAAGAACCCGGACTGCGCAAGCCATGTAGTCTCTACCTGACCCTAAATACAGGTTGTGCATCGTGTCGAAGACGCATGTGTGAAGCGTCCAGCCTTGAACCACACTCCACTCAGAAACCACTTGGGTCCTCATGTAGGTGATGTGGTCCATCTTAGCAAACTTGTACGCTGGGTTCTGACTCATGTCTTTGTAGTTCATCCTGGGGTTACCTTTCTTTGAAGGTTTTTCTGCGAAGCAAAGATCGCATAGCCTTAGGCGTTCGTTCTTGCCCCAAGCCAAGACAACCGCTCTCTAAAGGGCAAAACAAATATGAAAATAGTTCATCAATACCGTGTAACTTCGTACATTGGTACCAGTTCTTAAAGTTCTGCGTCTCGTGCCTCGCCTTGAGATCGCATTTCCAACAGAAGTAAGCGGCCCTTAGCAGAGCGCTGCAAGAAATCTATTTTTTGAATCGAAACTCACCCCAAAAGCAAAAACAAGCAACATACGCAAAATTAACGCTTTCCCCCCAATCTCTTTGAAGCTAAAAGTCGTGAACCCATTTGATAGCCGTTTCCCAGCCATCTCAGATCTCCATGTATTTCTTTGAAAACCTTCACCGTAGAAGCCCTCTGTAGGCGCCAACCCACTAGCTGCATGTTTGAGGCTCCATGCCACTAGCTCCGAGACCTGTTTGTTCACTTGCCGCTTTACCTGTCGAACCAAAGCGGGATAGCTTTGAGGATGGTGAGGAGAAAACATATTTTGCACACTATTGCAACACACACACACAGTGGAATGCCAATGCACAAGCGAGCCGCTTCAGGTTGTTGCATGTGACGTTCGTGTATGTAAAGTAGCGGAAAGCGGTTCAGAAAGGTATCGGAGATCAGCCCCCCCCTTTGCCCCAAAGACGCTTGACCAGGAATATGCAAAGCACTCATCATCCCGAAAGAACTCAGCACCATCCCCGTGTATCTGTATAGCAATGAGTTTTGACAAGTCCTGGTGTGGGTTTTGTAGGACTTCGTGATCTTTCCAAGGATCAAGTCGTTTGCAATGCTCCCAAAACCTGCTGACATCCGCTGGACCAAGGGCGCCGAAAAAGATCGATTGGAAACAGGGGCCCGCGTCACAAGTTGCCAAGGCATGAATGACCTCGTGGGGCAAAAGCATAGAGGCAGCCACCCGCTTCTCTTTGATGCCATTGACCTGCGACAGCTTCAACGAGACTTCCCTACAAACAAACACACATGAACACACAAATTGGGAAGGTTGAAAACATCATTTTTTGGAACCCAATCCTTAAGGTCGAGCCAAACCCTATACGGTTGAAGTCGGAGGCCAAGACAGTTCATCCAACAATGAAGGTCTCGCTCAGAATTCGATTGAGACTTGCCGTACGCCCCCAAAGACGCCAACTTCTGGACTGACTCATTTTGAACCCCATCTCCCAAAATGGCTCGGGCGATGTCTGTGGCACACGCCACATCAATTCTCCCGCGACCCAGCGAGTCAAGCAAAGAATCAACTGCGTGGCTGTGCGCCATGTCCTCGAACTTTCTCCGTTTCAGTGACCTGCAAAGTAGGCGAAACTACGCGCGTCAAACCAGCTGTATTTGTTTGTATGTGTTTCTCAAAAGATTTGATACGCGAGCTTGCGCCTGGGTAATCCAAGAATGTCTTTTCTTTAAAGTCGTGTAACAACACTGCTACTTAGTTTGTCATGGAAGCTTGTATTTGACGTCCGCCCTCCAGCCTGCTTTCAACCCCAATCGCAGAGAGAACGCTGGCGCCTGGCCAGCGCCAGGGCATGGTATCTAACGTTGCTTGCAAAAGGGTAGTGTCAAGGGGGAAAGAAGAGAGAAAGAGTGAGCGGTCAGCGCAAAACCTTTTGGACTCGATGCGCAAAGGTGCTGGTGGCAAGCGCCTCTTTCACTATGGCTGCTGAAGGCCAGGTACGCACATCCATTTTCAATCAAAAGAGAAATAAACTGCAAATTATGAGTTCTTGCAGAAATACCGGTTTGAGTTGGAGAGCATTCTAGCTGGCCTTTTTGCCACACTCACCTTTTGCGACCCCCATGAAGCTTTGCTTCTATAAAATGACATAGCATTTTGAAACCCTGTACTTGGAATTGCACCGAAGCTTACTTCTCGCTCCGACGCTTCCTTTTGTTTTCACCCTCTGCCTTCTCCTTGGCCTTGTCTTTGTCCTTGTCCCTGTTCTTCTTGTTGGCTGCTCTCTTCAGCCCCGAGAGGATCGAGTCTGCCGCTGCCTGCATGACATAGTGTGTGAGACTTTCATTGGACAACTCAAGAATGTGTATTCAAGGGATTGGGAATTGGGCATTCTTTGATTCAGGACATTTATGAAATGAATCCCAATTGCCTCAGCGGTGGCATACCAAGATTTGGTTTTCAAGGATCAGAACTTTTGACCAAAGCAAATGAAATTGGGGATTAAGTATTCTTTGATACAGGACATTTTTGACGTGAATCCCAATTGCCTCAGCGGTGGCGTACCAAGAGCGTCGTTTCGAGATCTGCGCGAAGCATTTCTGGTAGAAGTCATCGGTCATCACGTTGCCACTGACTGCTTTTTGAAGGGTCTTGTAGTCTTTCTCCAACTTCTCAGCGTGGTTGAGCAGTTGCGCTGACAGCTCACCTGCATAGTTCACTGCGCCCAAAGACATGCTCTTCTTTCTCGCAGCTGTGCTCTCTGCAAGAATGTCGGCCATCAAATCCTGCGCCAACTCTGCAGGAGTTTTGGGCTTGGCTAGCTCTGAGCCTTCCTTCCCCTTTGGGGCTGGATCTCTCTTGGGTTTGGGGGCTTTCGCGACTCCTTCAGACAAAGCGTCGTAAAGCGCTTTCTGCCCCGCAGCTGTTACTGTTTTCATGTCCGGTAAGCAACCTGCCCTCATCACACCGTTCTCGTCAGTCAGGGCCTTCAGCATCTCATTGTCCAGGTCCACCTGAGCCTTGACTGTAGCCTGGTCAGAGACACACTGTCGCTTTGTGAGCTCTTTCGCCTTGGGCATATAGTACCAGGCCTCTAAGTGGTCGTCGGGGAAATCATCCGACTGATACCACAAGCCCTGTTCCCTCCTTCTCTCCATCAGTTTCTTGCCCTTCTCCTCGCCGAACTCCGTCACTAAATCTCTCCCAGACCGTGCGATCCAGCCTGATGTGGATTCATGGTCAGTCTTCTGGGTGCGCTGCATGACAAGGCAACATTCTTGCCAGCTGCCCCCAGCGTCCAACCACACCCCAAAAAGATCATTCTTGCTCTTGTTGGTCTGGACGTATTGGCTCAGCTCGGCTGGGAAGACCTTCCGGCTCTGAATTTCGCGGGCGAACTTGTCCCACTGCTTCTTGTGCGTTTTGCCTGAGTGGATTCCAAAACACCTGTATTGATTTTGCCTTTAGGGGGGAAGATGGTCTTTTATCATGGTATGAGGCCACCAACCGCTTATATATAGGGAAAGAATGAGAAGCGTTGCAGACTCAAGCAAGATACTGTTCCGCACAGCAGGTACAATGGCTTCAGCAGAAGAAGCTGGTACAAGGGCAAGCTGGCTCTCCTCACACTTCATCTCTTCCTGCTCCTCTTCCTCCTCCGGGCTATCTTCTTCGCCTTCCTCCTCCTCGTCATCATCGCCATCTTCCTCCTCCGCGCATGATCCCTCTGGATCTTCTTCATCGGATTCTCCCTCATCCTCCTCCTCGTCTGCGCTCTCACCACTGTCACCTCCATCCTCGTCTTCACTATCTTCTTCTCCGTTTGCCGACTTCAGCTTCAACATGTTTGAGAGCTCAGCATCCAAAGAATCATCTGATTCCTCTTCACTGGAATCCTCATTGTCTTCAAGAATCTGAGAGGCCTTCTTTCTCTCCTCCAACTGCTGCTTGATTTGCTCAAGCTTGTGCTTGTCAGTCTTCCGCAGGGCTGATGGCCGTGTCGGTGCAGCAGCCTCTGGTTTCTTCACTGGCTCCTTTTCCTTCCGCTCCTTTTCCTTCTGCACCTTCTCCTTTTGCTCTTTGCTCTTTTGCTCTTTGCCCTTTTGCTCCTTGTCCTTTTGCTCCTTCAGCCTTTGCTCCTTTTCCTTTGCTTCTTTCTTCTGTTCCTTCGACGTATCCTTCTTCTTGCTTTCATTATCCTTCTTCTGTTCGTTTTCCTTCTCCTTCTTGTCTTTGTTCTTCTTTTCTTTGCCCTTCTCAGTCTTCCCTTTCACCTTGTCCTTCAACACTTTCTTGTGATACTTTGGGTCCATACACTTGGGCTTGTACTTTGAACCTGCATCCGCATTCTGCGCGCGCGGAGTCTCTGCAGGCGATGACTTCGACCTGTACCGCAATCGCGGAACCTGGCTTGAAGCTGGCGACGATGCACTCTTCGCCATTCGAGCGCCAGGGCAGCAAAGATCGGCAGGGATGGTGTGGTCAGGACAACTTATAGTCATTGAACCATGAGAGGCATCGCATGGGGTGAGCCATGACAATTGAATCTCACATACAAATGACAAGTGAAGCGCACATATACAAAAGACAAATGAAGTCTCACATATATACAAGACGCATATGAAATCTCGAGGTGTTGTGTGCACATTTTGCCTCCCATGCTTTCGAATTTGCACACATGCAGATGAGGGTTCACTGTGTTTTCTTGAAAATATACAGGTCGCATGTGTTCGCTCCAGGTCGCACGTGAGTTCTCACCAAATCGCACGTGAATCTGGACTCAATTTGCGGTGAAAAAAATTGAAAAATCTCAGGAATTCTGGAATCCGCGCCTCTCTTCAGTGCTGGAAGCCGCTTCGCTGCGGGCTCCTGGAGTGGATGGAGGAGATGCGCCTAGGGGGTCTGTCTTTCCCAGCCCCCTCACAAGCAGAGAGAACCATGATTGCGACGATTGGTGGAATTATCAGTGGTGCATCTTTTACATCTCTTATGCAAAGCCAAATTTTGATCAGACCACTTTGACTTTCTCCCCACCTCTCAAAAGCGCATGGTTTTCCTGCCATCCAATCCCAAAGTTCTCAACCCCACATGCGTGATGGTGGCCCCTTAATTTTGGAAATGAGTAATCTCACATCCATGCTTTGCAAGGATGGCATATTGCAGGGACCTATTCAGCCCCCAACTGCTGAGAAGCAAGAAAACGAAGCACGGGCATCAAATTGGCGTGCTTGATCCAGTGGGCATTAGTTGCCTGGCTCGTATCCAAGCTATTGGTAGTTTTGAAAGCCTGGCGCAGGAAGCGGCGAGCAGCTGCGCGGACGGCGTTGCGCTTTCTGGATCTCACCTTTGCCATGGACCTCCCGAACCTTGCCATGGGGAATGGCGAGGGGCTGGACATCGAAGGGTGCTGTTGAACATCACTTCTACCCTACCCAATTTGTACCAAAGAAAAAGACCGCAAACATGTTGAACATATCCAGGCAAGTCGCCGCATAGGGTAGTGCTGACTTTGTTTGAGGTCAGCCCCTCCTTTGCATCTCATCTTCCCAGATTTGTCCATGTAACGCACGGTCATTTCTGGTGCATTTTGAATTGCCCTCGGCGCCCTGCGTTCGTTCAAGAGGTCATCAATCTCTGGGTGACCTTGGTTTTTGGAAGGTGGCCTAGCTGCCTTCTTTTTCGATATATATAAGGACCTGGAGGCCACCTTTGGCAACCCATGGATTGGGTCATGAAAAAGACCCCCGCAAGTCTAGTTTGGCCCCTCCAAAATATGGATTCTTTGCTACTGGTATCGGACTTGCGGGGGCCTTTTTCAGGACCCAATTCAAGTGGAAATTTGGCAGCCACCTTATACCAAAACTGTACCGAGAGAGATTGGGGGAAACCATGGCCAGTTCTTGAAAGATGATTTATGGTGAGTGTGAAGGTGACCCAAACATGCTCCCCAAAGTCTGTGCACTGACAGGGGGCTGCTGTACAGAACAGTTGGCTTTTTCGTAGGCCCGCCAAACTGGTTCATGTCGAAGAACAGGCGTCGCACGTCCACCGCCCTCAAAACACGCTGGAATGTTGGATGAAGTTCCATTATGCTCGACCGTGGTTGTTCGAGAAGCCACCAGACAGCTTTGGAGCTGGCTAGTAGGCAAAGGATCAAGACTCTGGCAGTCATGATATTTCCTTCACAAACCTTGGGCGTTTTCTTCCCCAGCGGCGACCCTTTTGAGCGCCCCGTTGAGCCTCTGCTCCTCAGAAGCGGTGCACGGGTGAACCACGGGCAGTTGATTCGGTTCACAAACACCAAACACATGCCAAAACATGTTCGGGCATGCCAACCCCTTTTGATGGGCATCTGTCATGGGGTGAGCTAAGGTTTGATTCAGGCCCACTTGTTTGAACCCTGTTTCAATTTGTGCCATGGTACATAAACACCCATGTACTGCACACAGGCGCATGCAGGCTTCCGCTTGCAATGCGCAGCCGCAGAGTCTGGTAGATTGCGTTGGCGAACCCTTCATCCGATAGTATGTCATGGGACTTGCCGGTTGGATCAAGCTGGATCTCAAAGGCCACAGCGTTCCTCCCAGCCTCCAAGCACACCACATTCCTACGCAACCCTGTAGATAGAAAGATATATATATATATAGATATAGATATAAATATAGATATACCTGATATATATATATATATATGTATACATAAATGGCAATATATGCTTCTATTTGTTAACTGTGAAAACGGGCGCCCTCTGCACAATGCGCAGCCGTTACAAGCGGTTGAGCATTGGACCCCCAACCTGCTTCTCGCCCTTTGTGATTGATTGGGCTCCCGCAAACGTCTCAAAGTGGTCTAGTGGAGACCAGGTCAGATTGTTGGTGCTGAAGACCAATGCAACCAGCAACGCCAAAACCTCAAGAGCCAGTTGCCAAAGACAGGTCAAGGCCAGCTGTGGATATGCCATGTTTTTAATGTTTGGACACCAGGAAACACGGTCGAAAGGGGCACTTTGTGTTTTGACCTGGACCTGCAAAGTCTTCAACACAGAAAAAACTACTGAAATATCAGTAGAAGAACGGAAGGCGCCCCTAGGTGTTTGAGGCCTTGCAAGACAACAGTCCGCATCATGCTCTTGAAAGACAGCTTCTTAGTCTTGGAGAGATTGGGGTTTGTCTTCTTTTTACCCTTCGAAGACCCAAACGGCATGCTGCCCGCACGGCCCTTGCCCATTGCAAAGAGACCAAGGAAAATCAAGATTGGATCAGGAGCTTGGTCACCTTTTGAGCCTCACCTTAAAACATTAGGCCAGGCAACGCTGCTCAATGTCGCCGTGTTGCGAAGTGTTTGGACCCTTTCTTTATTGAAGGCTGAGACTTCGTATCTCACTTTCACAAAAGCCGTTGGTCCCCCGATTTCACAACCCTCTCACCACTCCGAATACACTGTCCTTTGATGTCATTGGCCCAACTCAAAGCTCCCAGGTCCTGCGTTGGGCTATAAAACTAACACTTGCAAGCCAACCCAATGTAACTCAAAGTCCTTCACAAAACAATCAAGAAGAGACCGGAAGGACTTTCAGGGCCTCTCAACAAACTATCTAATCTAAGGAGATATCTCCGCTGCAGATGGATGGCCCTGGCATGGACGCAGCGAAATGCGCGGTCCTCTGACGCTCGGCAATGAAGCGCAGCGACATAGCCTGCTGCGTCGGGATTTTGTCCATATATCAACATGTTGTTGAAGCCAACCTGAACCAACTGAGTCTGAGTTGGTGATATCTAAAGCTGATATCTAAGGTTTGATGTCTAGGATGGTGATATCTAAGGTGTGCGACATCTAAAAATGATTGAAACGGATTGAGGCCTTCACTTTTTTGCAGCGGTGGTAAAGGAACGATCGACAAATCCGGCACATGAGCTTTGCACACAGATCAAAATTCTCTCTAAGACCTGTGCAACTCTAGGCTCTGTGAACAACCCCATGCAGCTACTGCATACCAACATGTATGCGCACGCTGCCCCCAAAGCAGCCACAAAAATCTACCCATCATAGTTAGCGTTCTTCTTTGCAAGATTCCACGCTTCAAGTGGTCCACCATTGGTCGACCATGTCAGCTGACCGATCTTGGACACGTCGGCCCCCTCGCCGACACGTTTCACCACATAAGCCTTCTTGTTCAACAGCACCTCCACTGCCTGAGATCAGTTCGCGTTGGGTTCCCCCCAATCCCTATGGAAAGTGGAAAACTTGTTGGGATCTTTGGCAACCTATAGTCTTGATCCGAAGATTTATTTAGAATTTAACATAATTTAACTGAACATGGAAAAGGGCTTGCTGTAGCCAGCAAGCAACTGCGTTGGTCTTCTCGCTGATCTTTGTATACCCATGAATGCCCTTGTAGGGTTTGCCAACGTTAGGCCATGCCTCCTTCGGGACACCGAGGGCCTTGAGGTTGTAGCCCTTGAACACCCCAGGCCCAACCTCCTTCAGGTGTGTCTTGGCGACTTTGCTGCTGGCCGCCTTTGCGCCTGGCTTCGAAGTCTTCTTGGAAGAAGAAGAAGGCTTGCTCACCTGCGGGCACGGGTCATGGGTTAAGGCAATGAGCCTATACTTCAGGATAGAAAAACAACACCTTGATAGAAACTCTTTCTTTGAGATTTTCAACCCGGGTACATGCTGTTTGCCAGGAATTTCAACATCTCCAGCCAGCATGTGTGCCACCTTCTCGAAATCCTTTGGGGGGCAGACAGACTTCTTGCAGTGCACCCGCATCGAATCTGAATCAGAGTCAGAAGAAGCCTTTGCAACCTCCTCCTCCAGGGTGAGAGTGGCCCCACAAGTAAATCGGAACATGCCTGCATGGAATGTTGGTTTATGTTGGTTTTTCACGTTCTACCCGTTGTTGGGCAAACATCAGTCCTTTGCGCGCTTGCGCGATGGTGCTGCGACAGGCCGCGATGAGGATGCCTTGATCCATCGGAGCGCAGAAAAACTCTGCGCGTGGGTATCGGAGTCCATCGCTCTTCACGGTTAGAGGCCTTTGTTTCTAGGTTGGAGGCCATGACGAGGCCATCGCTCTTAGGTTGGAAGCAACCGCTAGTAGGTTGGAGGCCATCGCTCTTGCATGGGTTGCCAGCCATCGCTAGTAGGTTGGAGGCATTTGGAGGCCATCGCTGAGGCCATGACTAGTAGGTTGGAGGCCATCGCGTTGGGAGCCATCTAGTAGGTCGGAGGCCAACGCTCTTGGGTTGGCAGCTCGCGTAGGTTGGAGGCCATTGCTGCTTCCACGGGTTTGACTGGACTTGGCGATAAATAGATGGTCATAAATATATACATATATATAGTAAAGAAATAGTATATAAATAGTATAGTACAGTGAAGTATATAAACTTGAATGACTTGGAGGTGGTAACCAAACCTGAATGACCTATTCATTCAAACGGAACATTTGAGCACAAGAGTTTCCCAAAACTCTTCAGAATTCGGTGCCCCGCCTCACCCTTCCTAGCTGCTTGCCAGATCTGCCAGTTGTTGCGGCTGCCAAGAGTGTTGTGCAAAGGACTGTGGCCATCTTTGCTCATCTCACTCACGCAAAAGTAGAGGTAGTCGTTGAACAAAGGGTCCCTGAACGCAAGAGGAGCGAACTGCATTAGGCTTGCTTTACAACTGGTAGCGGAGTTCAAAATCTTTAGCCAAACTTAAATTAACATAAGACTATACATTCAGCAGTGCTTGCAACACAACTGCACTGTCATTGTTGCAATCACGCTGGGTGCCTCAAATCAGCCTTGGTGAAGGTACCCACAAAGTCGGTCGCAGAAGGACGGCGGTCAACCATCCACTCGAACAACACCTCGATGGGCACACATACCTTCTCGAGTCTATCTTGGCTGGAGTGAGCCAAATATGCACCAGACATCCATGCACCTGGGCGTTGGGAGTCTGGAGACTTGTCTGGCTCTGGCTCTCCGTCAGCATTGCCAGAACCATCGCGGCTCTCTTCAGAGTCACCTTTACAAAGCTTGCCCGAAAACGCAAAAGATACCTTTGACAGTGACAAACACTCCCGCTTACCAACTATATGCGTTGGTCAAACCCAAAAAAACACTTACCACCAATCACTAGCAAGCTACTGCCAAGTCCTGGCAATTCGAGCGTTGTCTGGCTTAAGATATCCCTCTCCTCCGGCACACGAACCACACTGCCATGGTCAGACTCAGGGCCACCCTCAGAAGACTCTTGGTCAGAGCCACCAGCAGCGTCGCCGTCTTGAACAGGATCAGGCGAAGGAGCATCGGCCGCGGCTGCGGGAGAAGGAGCATCGTCAGGCGAAGGAGCATCGGCCGCGGCTGCGGGAGAAGGAGCATCGTCATCACTAGCCTTGCTGAAGATTTTCCTTTTGCACCCAGCAACAAAAAGTTTAAACTACAGAGTCTGAAAACATGGTGACGCCTACCGTGAAAGCAATACTTCAAATATGTATTGAAGGAACTCAAAAACTTCTTCAATGGCATGGACAGGAAACCTCCTCTTTTAGACGGCGGCGAGATGGGCTAGGGCGCAGCATGCCCTTGAGTTCTGAGACCCGCGGGTGCTGTCCTGAAGGCGAGCTCCGCCACAAGGCGCGAACCGCACCCATCAACATCTTCAGCTTCATCGCTTCCTCAGCCGCGATGTCCACTTTGCGCTTGCCCCCATCAGCAGCGTCAACCAAGAGCTTTCCCTCGAACAACTCATCCAAGCCCAGCAAACAGTCGGTGATGAAGTAGCCGCTGCACACCTGCAGGGTCGAACACGAAATCAACTGTCAGACCCTTCATTCCTCCCGCAAGCTTTCAACAAATTGCCAGAGCAAACCTCAATCAAATGAAAGATGAACTGGCAGGCCATTCCTTCTCCAAGCTTCCAACAAAAGTGTGTGAGCAATCGGCGCGCCTTGTCTGGCGAAAATGTTATCAGCGGTTTGAGCATGTGATAGTTGATTGCAACGTCGCCAGCTGATGGCCGTGACAAGGCGTTGTCCAACCTCACAATTCCTCCGCCCTTCCACTCATTGTTCTTGATGAGGTTGTGGGCGCACAGCGGAAGCCCTTCAAACATACCCATCGCAACGCCCCTCACATCGCTCTCGGTCCAACCAATGCGGCCAGGGCCTTGTCACTTGTCAGGAAACGTTTTGTAACTATGACGACAAAAACCATAGTGAAAGGATTGCAGCATAAGGGCAGACCGGCTATGACCATGACCAACAAAACAAGTTGCCATGACATAGCATAGGCGCGGCAAGAGCGCCAAGTAGCCTTCGCAACCTGCCCGTTCCCATCCTGCTCCAACTCAACGAGCGCTTGGCCAGCCATTTGCTAGGTATGTCGCAAAAGGTGTGGTGAATCCCTTCCGCTTCAGCCAGCGCTTCGTGTTTCACTCGTTGCGCGTATCACACAACGACAAGCTTCCTACAATTAGCTCTGCGCGCCGCAACTCGCGCGAATAGCGCCTTGGGAGACACCGCCGGTCGCCCGCGCACAGCCAAGAAGGCCGTGGACGAAAGCCAAAATGGCTGCGGATGGAAACCAAACTGATGTGAAAAAAACGTTTCCACACAAAACTTTCTGCCAAAAACCTTCTGCTGCAGAAAATGTTACTATAGTTTTTCGAACGCCGCTTCCCTAAACGGGCTTTCTCGCAAAAAAACTTTACACAGCTTCAAGAACCATGATTAAACAGCATGGGCGCGTTACATCGTTAAGCTTCATTCACCGAACCCTTGCTCCTCAAGGGTGTGGGGCTGAAAAACGAAGAGCGCTCACAGTACTTAAGAGACAGCGCCAAGCCTTAAATACAAATGGCAAGTTTCTCAACAAACAAGATGTCACGATGCCTCTTGTAATTCCGATGTGCTAGAGACATGTTTGGATCCTCATGGTGGGAGGACAGGGATTCCGACGCGATGTCGATCGGGTCCTTCTCATTCATCCCGGAGATGGAGACGCCGACCGGAACCAGGAGGTCCAAGAGCCCGAGGAGGACGTTGTTCGACAGCCCACTCCAAACTCAGGGCCGGTTGGATTCGATGGTGGGTCGCATGGATGGAGCGAGCGTCCCGATTGTCTCGCTGGAGAGCGATGGAGAGACATGAAAGTAGCTGGGGGAAGCTGGCTGTATGCCAACACCCGTCGCGGAAGAAAATGGCTACGGCGTGAACAAGAACAAGTACATGAAGGAGATGGCTACTTCCAGGTGGAGCTCGATTACCAGGTCCTGGAGCATGACACGGGCAATTGGCGACCAATGAAAGGAAAGGTGAGGCTAGAAGAAAAGTCCATGGTGAAGGTATGGGCAACCCCCACGAACAGGGCTTTGCTGGAACACGTCGAAGAGCACACCAAGGAGAGAGGGCTTCCCAGAAGACAGAAAAAGATGATTATGAACGGCTTACAGCTGGCTAGACAAGGAAGCGTGGCGGAGGTCTACTCAGTTCCTCGGGTGACTAAGGTGGCAGAGGAGAATGGCATGACGTCTGCTGGCGCCTTTGACATCCAGACAGGTTGGGACCTGAGAGATCCCGCAAGTGCCAAAAGGATGTGGGCAGAGCTCAAGGAAAAGGATCCAGATCTTGTAGTGATCAGTCCACCTTGTACCTCATTCAGCCCTATGCAGAACATCAATTACTCCCGTATGGACAAGGTCATGGTGATGTGTCTGATTGCTGATGGGCTGCATCACGTGCAGGTGTCTATGTTGATTGCCCGCTGGCAATGGTCCCGCAAGAAGAAGTTCGTCTATGAACACCCCAAGCTCGCAAAGAGCTGGGAAGAGCCGGAGGTCCAAGAGGTGGCTCACCTAGAAGGGGTCATCATCGTCGAGAGCCACATGTGCATGTTCGGGCTGAGGGTAGGAGAAGGATTGAACAAAAAGCCGACGTGGGTCATGACGAACTGCCGGGAGATCGCATCGACTGTGCGATCATGGGCATGCACACCAACCACTAGAAGGAGGACATCGAACAAAGAAAGCACAGACATATACTCAGTCATTCTGTCAAGCCTTGATCAGAGGATTCCGGCGGTATCTGAACGGCACGACCCAAGAGCCGATCGGACAGGAGGCCTTCGTAGAGGAAGACGATGACCTGGAGGACGCCCTAGATGAGCAGATGGAGATCCCAGCCGAAGCAGAACGAGGAGAACGAGCCGGGGAGATGCAATCGGGCTATATGAACCGAACCCCGAGGAGAAGAAGATGGTGGACAAGATGCACCGAGGAGTTGGACGTCCATCCAAAGCAGATCTCATACGACTCATGCGAGCCGCCAGAGTTCGAGGAGAGATCATCAGGTGGACGGTAAGCATTACAAATGCCAAGCCTGTGAAGCTACTCCGAAGCCCAAGACGGTACGACCAGCAGCGATACCGAGGACATATCAGCCATGCCGAGTTGTTGGCATCGACTTGATCTTCCTGCCGGACATTGGAGGTGGACATTCATTTCCGGCCTTGTCGATGGTCGACTGGGGAAGCAACTATCAATTGGTGGAACGTGTGGAGGACAAACAACCGGAGACCATCTGGAGGACGCTGTGGTCTACCTGGATCCGGATCTTCGGCATCATGGATGTGCTGGTGTCGACGCTGGTAAGGAGTTCTCCGAGAAGCTTATGCAGAAGGCTGCATCTCAGGGCATAGTCACGCATCAAATAGCCGCCAAGGCACCGTGGCAACAAGGACGAACGGAGAGGCATGGAGCACACTACAAGGACCTGCTGCAGAAGGCCAGAGCTGAAACCGTGGTGTCCAGTTCAGAAGAACTCAAAATGTTGATGAACGAAGTTGAACTGGCCAAGAACCGATTCTCGAACAGATCTGGCTATTCACCCATTCAAAGACAAATAGGTCAATGGCCAAGAATGGCGGGCTCTGGGATCACAGATGACCTGGTGGATGTGAGCGTGATGGAAGCAGCAGTGGGCGACGATATGGAGAGGCTCCTGGAGATGCGCAGGATCGCCCAAAAGGCCTTTGTGGAGCACAATGCCAGGAAGATAGCGCAGAAACTTCGACAGGCGAGAAGTCGGGTTCCACAAAGCTTCTCTGCAGGCGACTACGTCTATGTCTACCGGGTCCCACATCAGAGGAAGAGAAAGGTAGGAGGCCCAGACGGTGTCGATCGCACAGTCGGAAAGCCGTACTGGGTTGGGCCCGGAACCGTGGTCACCGTGGACGGAGCCAGTTTGTGGATCAGCATGTTTGGTCAACTATGGAAGGCAGTTAGAGAGCAGTGCCGGGTGGCAACAAATCCGGAAAAGCAGGGCATCGAGATCATCCTGTCCGACTGCAAGGAGTTGGTGGAGGAATACCGCAAGACATCCAACCGGGCGGGATTCAGAGATCTCACGGATGAACCGTGGCCAAAGAGGACAGAAGAGGAAAAGAAGGAAGAAGAAGAAAGAGGAGGAGAGATCGAGAGCCACAAAAGACCGCGTGAAGAACTTCAAGAGGATGAAGAGGAGGCGGTCGACAGGAGGAGGATAGAGCATGAGCTGCCGATAGGAGAAGAGGAAGAGTACACCCCGACTGTCAGGTCAGAAAGGACAGATGGTCAAACTCCGGCGATTGAGGTGCCGGGCAGTGAAGGAATGTCAGAAGAACTGGATGCAGAAATCCCAGGAGCGGCTTCTGAGAGGCAAGTGGAGACGCCATCAGCAAGTGCATCGGCATCCATTGGAAGAAGTGGCATACATGATGCCTATCGTCGGTCCATTAAAGCGGCGGACCGACTAGACGACATACCACCATATGGACAACCGGCGCGATGGAGAAGTTCACGAAGAGGCCCTACTCGGGACCCATACTTTCAGGAGTTTCACTTGACCACCGAAGAGGAAAGACATGAGGAGGAGGAAGACGACAGAGCAGAGTGGCTTGAGGAAGCTTTCGCACCTCCAACAAAGGCCGGCTTCTGGGAGTTGATGGAAGGAGGACGAATTCTCCGAAGGCATCACTTGAAGAAGAGAAAGTCGGCGTTTGACCCGAGAAGAGCCAGTGACATGCCATGCCTGGTCGAGGGAATGGCAAAGGAAAGAAGGACGGTGAAGAAGTTCACGCAATCAGGCCGACAAGAAGAAGTGCATGATCGGTGGGATCAAAAGACAACCAAGGATGTGATGTGGTGGCGTGGATACACCGACTTTGAGGTCATCGATGTGAAGAATGTCGGGCGCCAGGAGGAAGAGAAGAGAACTACCAGACCATCCATGTGTGGCTGACCGACAGGAGGAGGCCAGAAGAAGTCAATCTTCAATTGGAGCCAGAGGAAGCCAGAAAGGGTTGGCGAAAAGCAGATGCGGCAGAATGGAACAAGATTGTGGAGAGCAAGGCAGTCAAGGTGCTGAGTTTGCGGGATTCAATCCGCATGAGAGAAGAGCTTCGAAGCAAAGGACAGAGCAACCGTATTCTGCCCTCACGCATGCTGCGAAAATACAAACACAGTGAACAACCAGGAGAACCGCCAACGCAAAAGAGCAGACTGTGCATTCGAGGCGACAAGGACCCCGACCTGTTGAACTTGGAAAGATTTTCGCCCACCGTGTCAACCATGAATGTGAATGTTTTGCTGCAGCTGGCCGCAAACGCAAGATTTCCGGTGGCATTGGGAGACCTGAAGAATGCATTCTGCCAATCAATGCCTTTGAACCGAGAAGGAGGAGACATCTTCTTCGAACCCCCGCCAGGCGGAATCGAAGGGCTCGACTCGAGACAGTTGGTCCAAGTGGTCAGAGGATGTTATGGCCTGGTGGACGCTCCGCTTCATTGGAGAAGGTCATTGACCAACTCTCTCAAAGAGTTGGGATACGTCCAGTCGAGAATGGACCCATGCCTGTTTCGACTACATCACAGAGGACAGTTGACTGGACTCATCGCAGTGGAGGTGGACGACCTGCTGACGGCGCTGACGGCCGGCGCTGGCATACACCATGAGAAGATGAGCCAACTACGACAGACATACCAGTTCGGCAAGTGGGTTGAACTACAAAATAGACAGATCATGGAGCCAGCTTCAATGGAAGACGCATCCAACAAGGTGAAGATTTTGGATTCAAGATCGACATGAAGAAGTTTGTCGAGGAGCGGCTGAGCTATGTGGACATCACTCCGGCCAGGAAGAAGGAGAAGGCTCAGCCAGTGACGGAGGAAGAAAGAAGCGCCGCTCGGGCAGTATGTGGATCTTTGAACTGGCTGTCAAAAGAAGGGCGCCCAGATGCTTCCAGTGCAGCAAGCCTGTTCTCGTCCAAGCTCAACCGGATGAATGTGGAGGACTTGATGGCCATGAACGACGCCATCAAGCAGATCAAAGAGAACCCAGGTCTGGAGATCGGCATCCAGCCGATCCGAGGCATGAAGTTGGCGGTCATCACAGATGCTTCGTTTGGAAACCACGGCTTTCATTCGCAAGGGGGGCAAATGATCATCAGCCACGAAGAAGGGCTGAGAGAAGGCCTTTCGGCGAAGGCAAACCTCCTATGGTGGAGAAGTGGCCGCCTGCAACGAGTAGTCAACTCCACGTTGGCCGCTGAGACACAGAGCCTCGGCAAAGGACTGGCTGATCTGATGTGGATCATGGTCCTATTCCGAGACCTACAGGAAGAAAACCTCCAGCTGCGCCACTGGGAGAAGAACCTCAACGACGAGGGCATCTTGGCTTTGGCTGCGAGTGGGTCGGATGAGAAGCTCAAAAGCAGCTTAGCCATAGTGGACGCCAAGAGTTTGTTTGATTTGCTTTCCCGTGACACGACGGGAGGTCAGGATCGCCGAACGGCAATCGAAATTCAAATCATTAGGGAAGATCTCGAAGCCCTAGGTGGGCAAGTTCGTTGGGTGGACCACCCAACCATGATTGCAGACACTCTCACAAAGGTGAGGGGCTCGAAGGCGTCCCTGTTTAGGTTTTTGAGATCAGGTCGTTTTTCGATCCAGGCTGAGCAAGAGGCCATGGATGAGCGCAAGGAGGAGAGGGCCGAAGGGCGCTCCTCATCTGATCTCCGCAGGAAAGGCGTGAAGGTCAACAGAGATTTGGGGAGCTGTGAAAGCATTTTGTTTGAGAAGCATGGAGTGACCTTCACGTCCCGGCCGATCATGGATCGAATCTAGTGGCCCCGTGTACCACCAACCGCTTCGCTCGACTCGCATGGCAAAAGGCTCAGTCTACGCTGCGCTGCTCCGATAGGATCCACAGCTTTCATACCAGCTCAACCCACTCAAGTTCATTTATAAACCTTTTTGCTGTATCGTGTTGTGCTTGAGCATCCTGGCCTATGGCACCCAGTTCGTTGGCAAACGTTGCCTGCTTACGTGAAGGACACAGGTGACTAAACACTGCCGTGCTCCAATCACGTTCTCAAATGTGGATTGTGGTGGTATCATGTGGTATCTTCAACATTTAGGGGTTTGATGCGGTTTGGAGTTTGGAGCCAATACCTGAGGTGTGCCCCACAGTGATAGGCACAGCTGCCAGCCACGAACCCCCAGTATCCGATGTCAAATGGGTCAGATTTCCTAAATGGAGATGGAACCACTGCCCAAGATAAAAGAACTAGTTTGGCTTGGCTTCACAAATAAATCATTATATACATGATAATGCATATGATGCAATGCACTAGGCACCTTCAGAGTGTAATAGTGAATCATGGCCTGCCAGGTTGCCCTGGTGCACACCGACTTAGACCGAGAGACTGAAGAAGTCATTGCGGACACTTTGCAGGCAGCCATGGCGGGCGGCTGCCTTCCTGGTAGCACCAATTTGTTGCCAGCGATGGCTTCCAACCTAGAAGCGATGGCCTCCTACCAAGTAGCGATGGCCTCTATATATAGGTTGTTTTTTAGACGTGGATAATCGTGGATGAATGCTCGACAGATGATCTCAGCAGTTTTGAGCTCTACTCGCTCTTCAGCATAAAGGTGCGTACTGTATTTTGCTGTCAGGTTGACGTGTTCCGTGCAACGGTGGCGCAGAAGGTGCTGGTGGGCAGCTACTGTGCCTTGGGCGCACATTCTCGTATGGGAGCTATTTGAACCATGTCAAGACATGTCAAGACTCTTGACCCTGGATGTAGAGGGTAGAGGCTTTGATGCAAGTCAAATGCATATTTTGGAGGACACGCCGAGAGGTGACACATTCGACATACCAGCGCATTGTCTAATATACCTGGATGCGCATTGCCTATATAAGAATGTTTGCATTCCAGATCCATGGAGGGTTCTGAGCTCTGTATTTGGCCAAGAGGAGCATACCTGTTGCAATGCACACTGCTGTTGCCCAAGGTGTACTGACCAATCAGGCACGTTTGATGTGAAACGCTGGAGGAAGGAGACATCAAACAGACAACGTCGCAACGTCCAGCGGGCAGATTCATCAGTGAACGAGGACCCAGGAAAAGTGATGAAACATGGTCAAAACTCGAACACGTCTCGCGTCAGTTGGACAACATCTTACAACATCTTGAGTCTAGAGGTCTATACGTCACCCTGCATTTCTTTAAGCCTCAACACATCCAGCTCGGTCGATGAGCCACATGGCCTAGGCTTTGCAGCTCTACCACCAAGTCCCCGAAGAACCCGACTGAGCCAACAGGGCAACAGGTCCTACATGGTCCTTCTATATGTATATACGTCATGGACGAATGCAATCACTCTTGGAGACAGATGCAATCATTCTTGGCCAAATTCGATCTTTGCCCCAGGGAGGCCTTGTTCATGCTCGGACGCCCATGCAGGATATGGCACCGCTGGCATGTTTCCTTTCGGTGCGGACAGAAGAAGATGTTAGGATTCACAGCATGTTCTTGCGCTAGGAAAAGGAGCCAGCATAGAATAGGTTGGACCAGAGCTTCCAACAGCACATGAAGTTTAAGCTAATATACAACCTAATCGGCTAGTCATAGTACACACTATCATGCAATTAGATGGGACAAAGGGTTCAGGCAATATTCCAGGGGATGGGTTCAATGAATTCTGATGCCTGCCCTACTTTTTTGAAGGCAGGTCGCTCTACAAATATAGTTTCATTTAGTTTCCAAGGGCAGACAAATGATCATGGTGTGACATCCCGCGCACCTGACGTGTTTTATCCTTGGAACTTCTCATGAACATACATTTTGAACGACAGCAAGCCTTTTGGAAGCATTGCTGGATTCACAGTATATATATAGTTGTGGTTTTGGGTTTGCACAAAATTTGAATGACATGTGACATGTGGTCACCATTTGCTCCTTCCAAGGTGACCATTTGTCACGTCATGCACTTGAGTTTAAGTTTGTCCATTGGCAGTTTAGTATTCAGAGTTCCGGATATGTCACGTTTTCACCTAGACTGATTCAAAGTAAGGTTGAAAGCTTCCAGGTCCTATACTGGGGTTCTACCAGCAAGGATTACCTTGTCTACTCTGACAAGAACTCAAAGGCGACCCAAAGGCTCCTTTGCAGGTGGACGTGTCCTCATTTTTCACTCCTTGTGCTGCTCCAGAAGATCATCAGGGCACGGCCGTTGGTTGTCCTCAGTCCGAACAAGACTCCAAAGAACTGATCCTGATCACACTGATCCGACTCCAAAGATGTCGCTGTTGTGGGCGTGGCCTTTCCGATGGCCCATGAGCCAGGAGGAGCTTTCGCAGCTGGTTCAGGCTTGGGGCTGGAGAAACATATATATCTATTTGGCAAAAAGGCTCATGATGGCTCACATGATGATGGCAAGCGACCAGGCATTGAAGGGACTCTTGTTGTTAGATGTTGTTAGGCTCAATTCAGCAACAGCATTGGATGCAGTATACAGTATACATGTACAGCTTGGTTTGGCACAATCCTAGACTGGCCCAGGACTTAGACGATAACTGCTCAAGAGTCTTGGACTCATGAGAGCGTTGCATTGTGTGGGACGGGGAGAGGACTTTCTCTGTTCCCAAGGGACGCGCATGAACCAGATTCTCCACACTGCTTGGCAGCCCACTTGGCAGGTGCCCTTGACCGCAGGCACTGTGAACCGTGGATCTGCAGGGAAGCCAAGGCTTTGCTGAGACAGGCGCCTCAGCGACCATTGCGGCGGGCAGCCAGTTCACCGGAAAGAACCCGTGAGGTCATGCATTAAGCTGCTTACCGTTAATACTTACTCACGGACACGCTTGCGAACGAACCAAATCTACACACACTCTGACATTGGTTTTCAGTTAGCTCAATTCCCAGGAAAAATGGCGATGGAACGGAAAGGTGACAGAGTCTGTGGAAAAGTATTGTTTAACAAAGGTTTGTGCACACAAGAACGGCGGTGTCATACGTCAGCGCGGCACAGCTGCAAGGAAAGGTTTGGGGGGTGGTAGCATGAAGAACCATGAAATCAAACCGAGCAGATTAGACAGCGTGGTCAAAAGTTCAGCAGGTACACGGAGGTGATCAATCTCCGCTTCCCCCATCGTGAAACAGCTTCGTTGGCACAGGTATCCACGATGGGCCTGTGCCCCCTGCATTCAAAACTCTTAGTTACAGAGGTTGACACACACACACGATGCCGCTTTGCGGCGCTCCGGCGAACAACCCTGAATAGGCACCTAAAAAGCCTTAGAAACGAAAGAAGAGCAGAAAGAGCAGCGCTAAGAGGGCAGGAGAAAAAGATAGGTGTAGTAAAAAGTGAATACTTAGCCCTTGACTGGGGTAGGGAAACAAGCCTCAAGAACCACCTAAAAAGCCTGAAAGAAAGCCCAACAAACGACGAAAAGCGCAAGAAGGAAAGCGGGGGGGCAGGGATGGGGTGTATGTCCATGTGTGTGTACATGTATGTGTTTGAATACTTAGCCCTCTAGACTAGAGTTACTGACTACTTAGCGGAAACTAATTAGGTGCAATAGTTAGGGAGCGGGACTTTAGTCTTAGACCGCCCGGGTAGAGTAGACTAGAACAGGGACAACAGAGGGAAAGGCACCGACACACAAGTGTGTCGAGTACCATTTCCCTCTGTTACCCTAATTAGAGGGAGGGGGGGTTGGGTTTTTTGGCGTCGGGGTTTATTCTCCGCATGCCCGGCGGCTTTGAATTAACGTAAGCCCGGCGGCGTGGTATTTTGGGAATTCAGTAGCACGAATTCCGGAATGAGAGCGGTGAAGAGAATCCAAGGTATGGTGGAAGCGGTGAAAGCAGTTACACGAATTCCGGAATGAGAACGGCGCCTCCTTGCGGAGGATCACACCCAGCACCCAAGTGGGACGACATTGGTTTTCAGTTAGCTCAATTCCCAGGAAAAATGGCGATGGAACGGAAAGGTGACAGAGTCCGTGGAAAAGTATTGTTTAACAAAGGTTTGTGCACACAAGAACGGTGGTGTCATACGTCAGCGCGGCACAGCTGCAAGGAAAGGTTTGGGGGGTGGTAGCATGAAGAACCATGGAATCAAACCGAGCAGATTAGACAGCGTGGTCAAAAGTTCAGCAGGTACACGGAGGTGATCAATCTCCGCTTCCCCCATCGTGGAACAGCTTCGTTGGCACAGGTATCCACGATGGGCCTGTGCCCCCTGCATTCAAAACTCTTAGTTACAGAGGTTGACACACTCAGTTTATCAACCCACAGCATGCAAGGCCTACCCCCCCAAAAAATTACAAACATGTTTGGTCGACTCACGGGTCGTGAGACATTGGGTCCATCGAGGACATTATCGGAGCCGGTGTGGTGGCCAACGATTGGACTGCAGTTTGTGGCCGGACCCACAGAGATGACGATCGAGTAGGGAAATGTCGAGGTTGCTAGACACGAATGAGTGTGCACTTCACTTAAAAATGGAAAACACGTGGGGGGAGAGGGATCTCCAACAATTCATTTTCGCAGACTCTGGCATTTCCAAGAAGTTTCGGAGGCCAGTTTGCCGTTTCGAGGCATGGACACCACAGCGACCGAGGTAGGGGTAGGGCGCCCTTGACGGAAGCTGGCGTGAGCCAGCTTCCGGTTGGAGGAGAGAGACACCGGGAAGCTCGGGTGACCTGCACTTCGATACTTTGCCTATCTCCCATTTCTGGTGACACCTCCCCCATACCTCTATCACCTGTCCCGGCAAAATCAGGTATGGGTATTGGCGCGCTGACCTAATCACGTGGTGCTTCTTTTTTTTGAGGCAAATTTGAGTGTTTTTTCCTTTTTTTTGCTGGATGGTGCTGACTGTTTGGACAAGCTGCTTGACCGGGGACTCGGTGTTGCCACGCCTTCAAATCAGGTGTTTCAAAGAGTGCTGGCAAACTCCCATTCTTGCAGAAGGGCACTAGGTTTACGAAACACAGGTGCACATGTCGATTCACAGGCTTAGTATACAGCTTGGTGCCACCCTGGAAATTGCTTTGATTGCAATGCTTTTACATAATACCTTTTAATGTGTCACATGCTCAACCACGGCGATTTAAAACATTGGGGACATGCAGAGTGAAGTGACCACTCAGAGCCTTGCCTCATGCCTTGTAGCAATCCTAGGTCGTGGAAAGTATCTTCAAGCTTCAAAGTGCCGGAGCAGGAGAAGCGCCCGAGTTGTTGCACTTTCTTGAGCTTTTGGAACCCTTTTGTAACATGATATGATTTGTGTATCTTTTCGGGATGCAGCTTGTCATAGGGCAGTTCTTGTGAAACTGAAACTCTGCAGATACTACAACTTGTATTGAGTTGGTGGTGCTACGTCATATGCAGGAAAAAGATAAACATGACCGCTTTACTTGTTTTTGTTGAGTACAAAGCAAAACGGAAGTGCACTGATCGACAGGAATGCAGAGTGCACTGATCGACACGATGATGTCGTGATTTGGAGTCGGGCCTGTCCATGTGGCTGCCACCCAAACCTGCCCCCAGCGTGACTTGTAGCCATGAAGCTTCCCAAGGCCTTTTAAGGTTTGAGCAGCATACGTCCATGCTCAAGCTATTATTTGCTTGCAGTTCATGAGGGTTTGTTGCAAATGTAGAGTTGAGACTCGCCTTTCTCAATTCCTTCCATTTGATATGCTTTGGAAAACCATGCCAGGGCTAAAGCCACTGTTGTCACCACATTTGTGTGAGGAAACAGTTGTTACGCCCTACATGGTGCAAATCCCAGAGTGATCACTGCAGGACTTCAATGGAGCGTAGTAAATTACCATGGATTCTCATATTGGGAGAAATGCCAGTGGTTGCCCAAGGCCCGTAAGTCTCAGGGAAATCTCCCGGAGCAAATGCTTTGTCGGAGGAAATGTGCGAACACGGCATGTCGGCAAGTCACCTGGATTGGATGACCCTGCTTTAGACTGACGTGTCATCTACCCACTCCCAAGGTGTTTGAAACTTCCTTTTCTTGATTGGCCAGCCCATAGAGGCTTCCAATATTGTAATGCCCCTTGTTACTAGTAGGCCCTTGCTCCTAGTAGCTTCTTGTTCCTTGTAGTAATGCCAGGAGCTACTAGTAGCGTCCTTGCTCCTAATAGCGTTGCCCTGTAGAGCTTCGCACACCGGAGATGTCATAAGGTTGCCATTTTTGAAGCATGTTCTCAGCGCGCGCGTGCGATGTTACTCCGAAGCATCGCAAGGCTTTTCATGCACATGTTTTTCAGTCAATAGTTTATATATATATATTTGTTTATATCATGTTTAATATGCCAAACAGTGACCGTGTAGGTAGTGTGTTCGTAATTTTTGTGAACCATTGGAACAAAACACACCGTAAATACTGTAGCAATGTTCATTTTTAAACTCCAGCAAGGCCAAACCCACCAGGACAAATCCTGGGAAGCGGCTAGCGCATTTTCCGGAAAACATCTTGACGGTCCGACAGTAGTAAATAATCTACACATTTGTCATGTTTTTGGTATTGGCAATGTGACGGCGCACCGACATCCTTCCAGCGCTCACCGCACTCCATGTCAGGAACATGCCGGCCCCGTTCCGCTCACGCTCACGCTCATCATCCTAAACCGGGGTCGGCGGATTTCATGATATGTCATGGCATCACGTGTTTTAGGGTGTTTGCGGTGACATCCAGGGTGAATTTGCCGGATCCTGATCACTTCACCGGAGCATTAAAGGCCGTGCCTGTACAGCCGAGGCAAGCTGCTAAGCTCTCACCCTGCAGTAGTCCCAGAGTCAAGACCCATGCACTTGGTGCTGAGTTCCAACTGTTTCATTCTTTTGAGCAGCGTTGAACTACGCTTGTGACAACCAATTAAGGACATGAGGAGTCCCTTTCTCTTGCAAATTGTGACAGACGGTCGATCCAGTGTGAAAACGTGTTATAATATAACACTTCCCCTTTGGCCGACTCGAGGCCATGCAGAAACAAATCAATGAAAGCTCCACTATTTCGATTTGCATGTGCTCTTCCTAGAGTCACCTATACAACAAGGGACGTGCACATTGGGGTGGGCACCTTGGAAGTAGGGGCACCTTGGGCCGACTCTGGACCTACCTTGTGGCACTCGGATTGCAACGGCGCCAGTGAAAAGAGTTGCAAACTCGCATTGACCCCAAGAACTTAAGGCTCACACTACCACAATGGCATACTACGTTTAACGGCCTTACACAAACCATACGGCTGTTCGTTTCACAGCTTTCAGGTTTCTGCACGAATGCAGCCTCATCCTGAAAGTTTGTCGGCGTGGTTCAATTCCAAGTGACATCTTCAAGGTTTTGAGATAGGTGATGTGGTTGTTTGTGTTTGTCGTTGTTAAGATTGTTAAGTGTCAAGACGGAACTTGAAAGACAGCATGGCAAACTCTTCTAAATACATTGGACAGGATCTCATGTCATGGGGATTCTGGACTGGATTTAGGGCAAAATGAAAAACCGAGAGCAATGGCTCCGGCAACTAGCAATTCCAGCTAGGTCCAATGAGCATCATGGAGGAAAATTCTGTCCTTCTAAGACAACAATTTGCCGGGAGCCAATTTTTAGGACGTGTCAGAAATCATGAGGTCCATATCTCTCCAGCTTTGTTTCCTTCCATAGACGACCTCGGGCTCAAGCGGCTTCGGCTTTTCTGGCTGAGGCACTGCAACAGACTTACTCGTACGGTTCGGAGTAGTAAACAGCTGTTCCAAAGGTCGGCCGTCCAGTACTGGTTCTGTGAAATTGGAAGCAACCGCATCGCTCGACTCGAGACCAAGCTAGGAACCCCAAGACTCCAAATGGGGGTTATGTGTCTGCGGAAAAGGGAGCTTGGGGGCTTGCTGCGGTTTTTGGGGTTTACAGTGGTAGCGGAGCCCGGTAACGTCCGGGCTGTTTTGGGTTTGGGACTCCCTTTTGGGCGGGACACAGCCTCCGCTTGGAGTTGTGGTTTTTGGATGGCCGGACAAATGCAGGCCATCCCGCCATCGGACGGTGACCTTGACGAGCCCGTAGGAGGGTCACCTGTAGCGCCTGATGGCATGGGGAGCGACTGCGAGGCCTTTCTTCGACTCCAGCGGTTTCTACGGCTGGAGCGGGCGCGATCCACGACAACGACGTCGCCGAGATCGCGTTGATGAGGAAGAAGAAGAAGATGGTGGTGGAGAAGGCCGGGGGTCGGCCGGTCCACCGTCTTGGGACGGCGTGACACCGTTTGAGGACTACTTCATCAAGGCATGGATTGCAACCACCAAGGCAAAGGGACGGTCTCGAGGTCCCTTGCTGTTGAAAATGCTCAGTGAGAATGACAAGAACCTGATCGACGACCTTGATGGCATGAAAGATGCTGGAAGGCCCTCGACATGTACTGAGATGCCTGAGAGGACCAACGTGGCCCCGAACCGTAGGAACTCGCAGCGAAAGGCTGCTCTGAACTTAGGCGCCGAACGCCCGCGCGCTTCGGCATACATGGAGAGCGATTTTTGTCATCCGGTTAGCGTTGAGAACCTGTTTGTTTTTGAAAACATGTTTTGCAACCTTGTTGCTATAAGCACCCTCAACCTCTTGACGTGGACAATGCCACTTGTGCCACCGTCGATACTGGATGCCAAAGGTTAGCCATCGGTGCACGAACTCCTTGAGGACTTCGCCAAAAATCTACCTGACACACTGAAGACTATCCTCACCCCTGAGACCAACCGGTTCAGAAGCGTGCACCAGACCTCGATAACTACCAAGCATCATTGCCACGGAGAAGTCATCCTTTGTCATGAACAAGGCCTCCAACTCCGACTTCGTGGAACCATCGAACCAGTGCCCCTTCATCTTGGACCAGCAGGAGCTCTACGAATCCCACTACAACGGTATACGCTACTACAAAAACAAGCCCTAGACTGGAACACGAATCGCTGCTCAAACCACACTCGGTCGAGTTTGAAGTCTTGAAGTTGCAGAACGGCTGCGTGAAACCGCCGAAGCCGAACCTCTCTCAAGTGTCGAGCACAGCTGAGACTCCGCCAAGACTCGCTTGCCATGCAGACGACTGCCGGCCAGAAGCGAATCCGCCAGACTCAAATCGTGGGTCCGCCCGAGACGTTTCCTGCTCGTGATCATGCCCCTCCAGCAGATGCTCGAGAGGTTTATGGACCAAGCCACACCGGGAGGCCTTGAAGGAGATGATTCGCTCGCTCCCGGACGAGGACTTGCCCATGATTCAGAATTAACATTGCCAGACAGGAAATGAGTCGCCGAGAGGACACCGGAAGAGGACGTCTGGACGATGGACAATATTAATGGTCAGTGATCAGCGAGACCGGCACCCATCCTGCAAGAGCACCGATCCCGGCACCGGATCCAGTCATCACCGAAAGATGCCGCCAGATCAACAGCCTGCCGGGCATCGAGACCATCGAGGGAGGTGCCGCTTTGTGCAGTGGTGCGACCAACAACCACTGCTCAGCTTGGAAAGCTGGCGTCGCCGTCAGCAATCAGGGAACGACCCCGTTACCTACGCCCAGATCCTCGAAGCGATGATCCAGTCCAAGTGCAAGCGCACCGAGACCCACAAGAAGGGATCGAATGATCCTGTCAAAGACAACTTGTCGTCTGTGCAACAAGGCCCTGAAGAACGAGAAGCTCAACCCCAAGGCCAAGACGGGAACAGCAACGAGCAGTGCTTCGGAGAATCGCTCCACTCCGATTCCATCGCCGGCAACAATGTCCAGTAACGGAGCGACCGACATCGAGAACCAGACCGAGTTCCAGGAATTCCTGCGCTGGAAGAACCTCCGTGCGCGCCCGAAGTCCTATCCAAGAGCGCCGCCCAAGGAGGAACGGTGAGAGCCATTACGCCAAAGCTCGAACGGAAGATTCGAGCGGCCTTGAAACAGGCTACGGCTTTTTGGAAAGAAATTCTGCATTTGGCTGATACGCCAATTCAATTCAGCAGTGGGCCCAAACGGTCAATGAAGAGGTCTGCCAAGAGTTCACCTTGAACCCGTGTGGCGCAAAAGGAACTCACGAGCTAGCCGAAATCATGGGGTTAACCCATATAAGCAGCCTAGCACTGTTGCGGAAGTTTATAACCCAGGATGTTTTGGTAAGATCGCTAGTCGATTTCATATCTTCGCAGGTCGTGTGTTTGAGTCTAGGAGTCTAGGCCAAGATCTTTTGTCAAAACGGAAACAAGACGAAGTGTTCAGTTATATACGTGCGAACAGCCAAACCTGGACTTGTTTGCGTTGTGCCACCCTGCAAGATGTACAGTCAGCTCCAAAATCTGTCTAAGGGTAAACGAGCCCATATTCCTGAGTTGATGAGAAAGTACCTTAAGGACAAGGCAGAAGGTGACAGGCTTCTGGAGTTTGCCATTCGGTTGTGCGAACTCTGCCAAAAAACAGCAACTCAAGTTCGTTTTCGAGCGCCCGTACGGTGCCTCCTCTAGGAAACACCGTGCCATGGAGCGGCTGCTGGGCCGACCGAACGTTCTTCATACCAAAGCAGACCAATGCCAATATGGTCTGAAGGAGCCATTCTCATGTTCTATACGACAAGCGCATGGAAAAGGAAGATCAACCACACATGGTCTCCATCACCTCCTGGAAATCCACCAGGCTCAAGAGGAAAACAGTCAACACACTCAGCGCAGAGTGTCAGGCACTCGAGGCATAGGCCAAATACATTGGCGCCGCTACCTCCTACTGGAACTCCTGGAACACCAATGACATCGGCCGATTGGGAAAGACATCTTGCCTCCATTCCCTACGTTTCCGTAGTGGACAGCCGATCCCTCTACGACTGCGTCAACAAGGCTGGCGCGCACCTATGCCCAGGTAGAGGACAAGCGAACAGCGATAGACATCGCTATCCTCAAAGATGACCTGTATCGGTCAGTAGGAACCTTGAGGCGGGTAGCTGGCAACAACATGCATGGTTGCTGATTCCCTTACGAAGCGTATGTGTTCGGACTTTTTGCGTCTTGTTTAGTTTGCAACACCGGACAGTGGTCGCTCTCCGAACGTGCAACGAAAGTCAGTGGAAAAAGCGCGACATTCTGATCGTCTCGCTTTGCCGATAGAGAGTGACGCCGGTGTGAAATTGGAAGCAACCATCGGCATCGCTCGACTCGAGACCAAGCTAGGAAACCCAACTCCAAATGGGGGTTACGTGTCCGCCCAAAGGGAGTCCGTTCTCCAGCCGACGAGCGTGTTGGAATCTCTTTTGTGTTTAGTGCTGAACGCCAGGCCCGCGAGCGTCTAGAGGATGTGCGGCACACAGCGCTGGGGAGGTCGTGAGGTCGTCGCAAATGACGCAACCTACCTCACGTGTTTGACTCCCTTGTTACTAGTAGCTTCTTGTTACTAGTAGCAATGGCCTCCAACCTACTTCAACCTACTTGCGATGGTCTCCACCTGATAGCGTCCAGCCTACTAGCCCTTGGGCTGATCCCGAATGAAGATGAACTTCATCTTGCACAAACCAAGGAGCAAGAAACTACTGGGGGCTCCTGGCATCGCTACTAGGAGCAAGGACGCTACTAGTAGCTCCTGGCCTTACTAGAAGCAAGAAGCTACTACTAACAAGTATTCGGTTGATTTCTGTTCGAAGAATCGGTCGAACGGTACATTTCCCGCACTTGGGAATTGCGAAGGGGATTCGATCGCAGAACTCTGTTCTCCCGCTGAGACACGCCAAGTGTTTTGTTGCTTTTCAAATTGCTCAATTTAAGCTTAGCATTACATATGCTGAGCTCTATTATAGTTCAAAAGCACCTTTCACATCTGTTGAAGCTACCTTGCAGGTAACTTGCTGAGATAAAACCACTCTCCCAACCTTACAAAATGAATATATATTCGCTTCCATTGAGTGTTTTCTGACGGGCTGGTTTTCATACAATGATCAGACTTCGGGCTGTTTCAGGCCCATCCTGAGAACAGCAACGGCACAAAACTAGTTTGACGATTCCACTCCGTTCCACTCATCTCCAAATCAATTGAACATGGACAGATTGAATGCATGAACATAAGAAAACTGGGACGTAAGCAAAACTGCCAGGCTGCCAGGTCTTGACTTTGGCATGGTTTACTGTATTGGATACACGGCTGTCACTCATTGCTACATTGCCCTGTGCTCGGCTCAAGTCACGATTGGCCAGTCGTGTGCTGGACATCCTCCTGTGACTCTTGGGATTTACACAGATGAGGGAGCGGGACAGTCATTTCCAATGAGCAAGAACCTTTGAAGAGCAGCCCGGGTGAAGATTGGACGGGTTGTAGGCTGCCTAGTTCATGATCTCCGTGTAGTACTGTATTGTATTCAATAAACAACAGAATTGGTTCAGCTCTTTGCACAATGGCATCTACCACATCATTCATTTCAACAGCACACGCATCATACACTATATTGGACAGGCAAGAGCCTGTTGTCGGGAGTGTCATTCAGGCTGGTGGTGAACCAGAGGATGATGCGCAAGGAAACGACCTCCCCCCACTGGAACAAACCATTCAGTCTACGGCTGCCTGCCCAGGGTTGAATCAGCATGAATGATAGATTATTTTTTAATATCATAGTATGATGGAATAATTACACAAAATCAAGGATTAGGCTGAGGATGCAACAGGTCTGACCGCGCGCCGCAAGGAATTCTTCTAACCTTGTGTCTTGGATTGGATTTGTGCGATCAGCTGCAACCTGCCGCACACTGGATGGAAAGAATTGGTCGTCGCAACAACTGACGACCTGAATTTTCTCTTTGCGCTCCTTTGGTGAGTCTCAAGCGTGGGAATGCCTGTATTGATATCGTATTCAGAATCACAGGAGTGCTTTTTGGGCTCATTGGTTTGGCAGCCAAGGGGGTCGCTGAACTGAGTATTTGGGTACTGAGAACCCATGCAGTGCCAGAGAGCATTGCGATCCATGAAGGTTGGCAGGTGGCATTTAGATTGTCAACTACTCCAAACAGTTTTTTTGTTGGGGAGGAGAGACTTATTCTGAGATTTCCAAGTTCTGTATGGTTCTGTCGAGAGTGATGACTGGAGATTTCCAGAGTGTGAAGTCGAGAAGACACGCACCTTCAAGAGATTGATTCAAGAGATTGATTTGACTTTCTACAGTTTAATTAATGCTTCTAACGCTCAGGTTTTTACATCCAACCAAATTTCATGGCACGAGATCTAGCCTTTCTCAGGACCTGTGATCATATCCGTTGGGGCATTGCCTGGATCCCAGGCACCCTTGCCGTCCGGGGGGATTTACAGGAAAGTTGTTTGGCTACGGCGGCTACGGCCTCCAACCTTAAGTTTCCCTAAAAATCTAGGAACCAAACGCATAGCGCGTGAGCTATCCTGCGTCCGTGCTGGTGGCTTGGGTGGGGTACTAGTGACCCCCTAGCTTCTACTAGCTACTTAACCTACCTCACCTCTACTAGCGGCCTACCCCCCTGGTCTCAAAAAAGTGTATTTTTCTTGTTATCAGAGCCGAATGCCATGGATTCTTTGGTTGCACATAGTGAGAAACATGGAACAAGGGGTCCACGGGTGTAAAAAATGGCCAGATAAGACCTTCCCTGCCCGGGAAGCCTGACAAAAGCAGACCCCCAGTACCTTGACTCGCTTTAAAGCTTTTCTTCACCCAAACAAGCAATGGAAAAGACTCTGATTGGCATGACAATTCGAACGCGGTCTCTTTGTCACTGAGATGCTCATAAATTGTCACGTTTGGATCGGCGAAAGACAGAACATGATGCAGACAAATCAGATTTGTTGGTAAAACTGTGAAACTATATTGAACTCGTGATATTCATCTTCATCTTCCGCTATCCTCAACAGGTGTTGAAACCATATTGATGACAGCGTTGCTCCTTTCACTCCTTTCTGCCAGGATTGTTCCTCTCGGTGATCTTGGGCGACACTTGGCTTTTTTCAGAGGTCGACGTATCCAGTCAGTCCAGAAGATCCACAAATCTGCAGCACAGAAGTCCAGCATGTTTAGCGGGGTTGCTTACAGATATGCAAGGACATTTGTGAGGACATGCAAGCAGGCAGTTTTGACATGTTTGACATGTCCCAGGCCCAAACAGTTTTGAGCATCGTGAACCAGAAGCCGAGCAGTTTGGCTTCTTGTCAACACCGAGCTGACTGGGTTTGCTTGGTGGGGTCTCCCCCTCCCTCCCTCCCTCCCTCCCTGGCTGTCTGGCTGGCTGCCTGGCTGTCTGGCTGTCTGGCTGGGCTGGGCGCCTGTCTGTTTGTCTGTCTGTGTCTGTCTGTGTCTGTCTGTGTCTGTCTGTGTCTGTCTGTGTCTGTCCGTGTCTGTCCGTGTCTGTCCGTGTCTGTCTGTGTCTGTCTGTGTCTGTCTGTGTCTGTCTGTCTCTGTCTGTCTCTGTCTGTCTCTGTCTGTCTCTGTCTGTCTCTG
>CAXAMN010001370.1:379049-402352 GCA_963970005.1 Durusdinium trenchii
ATACATACATACATACATACATACATACATACACACATACATACACATACACATACACATACACATATACATATACATATACATATACATATACATATACATATACATACATACATACACATACATACATGGCTCAAGCCGTCTCAGATCAAGCAGGCAGCCCGTTCAAGACCTGCCAGTGCGGCGCCCCTAGCGCTACAGGTGCACGCAGTTTGACATAGAGGACGGCCCAGGGACAAGGACACATACACTTGTTCTTTGCTAGCTATCTCACGTCTACTTCTTCCTCCTTCCTGAGTTGACCTTCAGTGACCGGCAGAGCTCGCCTGGCTATCCCCTGGGGAAGGTGAACGTCACTGGCACTTCACCTTACTGCTGGTCTCCGGCCAGATCAAGATCGGGGATCTGATCCACACACTACAAGGTGAGTATTCAGGACGCCCTGGAGGTTTCCCGTGACCGGGACAATGACTACACAATGGGGAAGAGCCTATATGGTATGCAAGCATAGCACTTGCTCCAACTGGATCTACATGGACAAGCTCCGGCAAGGCACCAAATGTCGAAAGTGTGGCGCATGGTGGCCTACCACTGATAAGACCACAGGCAAAGGCAAGGGCTATGGGAGGCCAACGAATCAGGCCATGACCTACCGTACTTGGCCAGAACCTCCTCCAGGTTTGAACAAGTTGAAACCTTTGAAGCGCACCAAGGTTCAGCAAGAGGCCACAGAGCTCCTCTCCACAGCCTCAACAAGTCTCTCAGAAGACACCCAAACCAAGTTGCAGGCAATTGGCATTGGGCCCACTAAGCCTGACGAGCCACAGCTGCAAGAGGTCTTGAAGAATCACATGCAATCCCTACCTCAACAGGTACAGGACATTGTCACCAAACTCACGACCCCGGAGCCTTGCAGTGAGAAAGAAATTGCTGCCAAGCTCAAAGGACAAGTCAGCGAGCTCAAGAACATGTCAGTCAAGAAGACACAATTGCAGGCCCGCATAGGTCAGGTCAAATCTCAGTATGTGGCCCTCCTCAACGACACGCAGGAGCTCTGAAGAGCCTCTCGGAAGACTACATGAAAGCAGTCAGAGCCTGCAGACCTCGCAGCGCCCAAAAGTGACGGTGAACAGATACCCATGGCAGTTGAATCTTTTGTCCACAGCCTCACCATCTCCTTAACGGAGGAACAAAAGACCCAGCCATTGCAGGACTCAGAGAATCCCATGAAGAGGAGGAAAACTGACGGCCCAGCGATTCCACCAACTGGACATTGTGGGTAACACTCTTGACAGTTCACTATACTTAGGGTGGACCATCCCACTACCAGAAGATGACAACCTGTCATGTGAAGGTACCGACGGTCAAGATTTGGGGACACCATGGGCAATCTCCTCAACTGCTGACTCATCGTTCGAGCCTCCGGATCTGGCAACCTCACAATGGGTTTGCCGCGACGCCTCTGGCTCAGAGGCAGCGCAAAGGGAGATTCCAAGCAGCGTGTGACAGGGATAAATCACCGGTTGCAGACAAGCAGTTTCAGGGGCTGCTCCACACCAGACTTGACAGGGAAATGTCAACCACTGGTACAGGAGATTTTTTGTTTCAAGAGCATGAGCCACAGTCAGGCTCTCTCCCATCAGGAAGTACATCACAGCTGCAAATGAAGGGGACATTTCATGGCAGCCTGCTAACACAACTGAACAACAGTTTCAGGCACCTCAATTGACTTGATGTTCCTGTGAATGGACACTACGGCTCAATCAAAGGAGGAGCTTTAACGTCTTCTCTGGCTACCAGCGCTACACAAGAGCATCCACCAATGGCCCATGACTATGCCTCGACGACAGACTGCATTTTGCAGAATCTCACAATGACGTTTGGAAATCCAAGTGCACACTGTTTCGCCAATGCCCCGTGGAGGGCTTTCACCTGGACTTGTGCTCTCTTGCAGGAGACCAGCACACAACCCTGGGGCAATTTGCAAGAAGTGGTACAAGAATCCCTTGACATGGCTGAACAAGTCGACCTCCAGCAGCTTCCAGGACTACACGAGCTATGGAAGCAGCAATTATGGCTCCACTCACAAACGAGGGCCTTCCACTACAGATATGCAGAGATAAAGGACTGTGGCACCCAGACACAGCTAGATGCAAGCCAACCTGTGACTCACCCCAGTGCCTCCATAACTGCAAGCCATGACACCCAGCCAGAATGGGTAACACAGGCACCAGACCACACCAGCGACAACACGTCGCCACTGGCACCAAGACAGCTCACGTACAGTGATGACACCACTGTACCCAGGGCTTTAGGAAATGATGGAGACCACATCAGGCAGCCACAAGCCAGCAACCACCGGCCATGATACCCAGCCAACCTGGTTGCCAACACAGCTGCCAACAACCACGGAAAGTGACTTCCCTCCAGCCACAAAGAAGATCAAAACCCAGGAACCTGCACCCAGCAGCTTGCCACTAGACCTCACGGCAACAGATGCTCCCACAGCTGAGCAAGCAGAAGAAGAAAGTGGGGAAGAAGATCCCAGCATCCTGGTGGATTACTTCTAGCTGGAGATCGTGATCTACAAGATCCGGCGGCCGCAGCGGCGCGGCTCTGGCCAAGACGGCCCTCGTTCTGCAGCAAAAGTCCCTTTGGAAAAAATACATACATACATACATACATACATACATACATACATACATACATGTATGTACATACATACATACATACATACATACATACATACACACATACATACACACACACATACATACACACACATACATACACACACATACATACACACACATACACACACACATACACATACATACACACACATACATACACATACATACATACATACATACACACACATACATACACATACATACATACATACACACACATACATACACATACACTTACACATATACATATACATACACATACATACATAACTACATACATACATACATACATACCTACCTACATACATACATACATAGTTACATACATACATAGTTACATACATACATGCATACATACATGGCTCAAGGCCATAAGCTGCTCAAGCAGCCCAGGAAGAACTGCTCCGGTGCATAGCGGGGACATCTTGAGCAAGCAGGGCCCAGGGACAAGGACTTGCAGAACCGTTCTTTGCTCGCAATACTCGGCTTCACCTTGCACATTTCTGAAGTACCGGCAGCTCTCGCCCTCGACGCCCACAATAAAACCCTCCTGCTCCTTCGGCCTTGGGGAGTGAACTCATTATGGCTTCAGTCACAGACCCGGGCTTTCCACTACCGCTATGCTGAGATCAAAGAAGGTGGCTATTTGGTGGACCATGTCCAACAGCCCAGCCTCGTGCCATACCCAGATGACTGGCCGGAAGACGTCGCCTTCCAAGAGTTGATCAACAACTGGGCAAATCAGGGTATGGGCCAATATCTGATGGACAAAAAGGTGTTGATCTGCCACGTCGCCAGAAACACCTGTGTCGATGGAGTCATGACCAAGCACAACAAGCCATTCATTCCTGTGGCACCTTCACAGTTCCGAGGTCCCTGGATGGATTTGCCCGGACTTCCACTGAGTTTGTCCCCGCAGTCCTCATCTGCCACAGAGGACCCAGCCATGAAACAGGACACTACTTCGCCATACTCATCTACAGGGATTTGATGCGGTTAGCCGACGATGGCAAGGTGCCCACACACTTGCCCCATTTGACGCCCAAGCTGGCCAGCCAGATCACACAGGTGTGGGCAGTCAGCATTGACACTTTCAAAAAACCTCAACAGGTACTCAGTGGACTACCGCCGCAAGAGGAGCCGGACTATGATCCACCACTCCATCCAAGCCCGCATAAAAAGGCCAGACTGGCGCAAGAGCGCAACAAGTTGCACTATGGCAATGTCACCAACATGGGCAGACAGGTCATTGGCTGGTACTGGACACGTGACAGTGAAGTCCACATACTGGCTGAAACCCATTTGGACCCACAGCGACACCATGAAATCTGTCAGTACTTCTCCATACGTGGCAGGATAGCGTTTGGAACACCAGCATGGCCCAATGAAGAGAACAGTGGCACACATGAAGGCCTACTTGTCTTGGCCGACCCCTCCAGTGTTGGCCGACCCCTCCAGTGGCCTAACTCAGCTTGAAGCTTTCACCATTCAAGGTTGTGGCTACCAAGCCTTCCTGTGGCAGGCAACTGAGTGTACCATCTTGGTTGCAGGCATCTACCTCAAAACCAATGAGACGTTGCAAAGTGAAACGACTGCCACTATCATTGGCAAGTTGCTGGCTTTGCTGGAAGGCACGCGCCATCCCTACGTGATCATAGGTGACTGGCAGAATACTCCTGATACCATCTCCAGCACTGTGCTTCCTGCCAAATTCATTTTGGCATCATACTGGCTCCAGATCACAGCGTCCTGTCAGGAAACCCTCCTGCACAACACACTGGCAAGCACCATGTCGCTCACCACCGAATGGGTGGTGCCTTGGAGGCCACACGCACTCCTTACCATGCAGTTTGACATCGAAGCCGCTACCAGAGAATACAGGCAAATCCAGTTTTTCCCACCTCTGCCGAAGGTCCCTGACATTGACTTCAGGCCATGGACCACTTACCAGGCCCAAGCCTATACGAGATTGAGCTCTATGGCAACCCCATCAACGAACCCGCGCAAGCATGGGCGGATTGGCTATGCAAGACGGAACAATATCTACTCCAAGAGCACCCATGGGCAGTGCAAGGCAGGGGAGCAAATCTCCAGGCAGTCACCAAGCCACTTGTTCCTACAAAGACAGGACAAACCTGGAAGAAAGGCAAGCCAGCCTATTGGGAACAGCTCAAAGTGAGGTTTCAGTTGGCTCAAAAGCAACCAGCAACCACCAATAAGGGCCGGTCAAGGGTTTCACGCAGGCCGCCAATGACGTGCGCAAGCATTGGGTGGGGCCGCCGACATGGGGCCAATTCATGGACACGTGTTACCATTGGCACAAGTATCGTGATCCACGCGCAGCTGACCTCATAACCATGAGCCACCAGCTTCAAGAAGCACAGCAACTGGCCAATGATGAAGGTATGTTGCAATACAAAGAGTGGCTGAAAGAAGGGCAGAAGAAAGGCCTCCGCGGACTCTTTCGCAGCCTGAAGGGTAGTGAACTTGCATGGGAAAGGCCGTGCAGGCAAATACCAATGCCACAAAGAATGACCCAACGCTTGCAAGACTGGGGAAATCTATGGCGCATCAGAGAGGACAACCAACCTCATCCCAGAGAAAGCCTGCAACCAGCAGCACAAGCGCAGGCACAACAGCTGGACCCACTGACGGTAGGTCAGTTGCGTGGAATCCTCAAAGGACTTCCTGACAAGGCCAGCGGACCTGATGCAGTCTCCACACCCAGCTATTGAAGAGTGCGCCACCTTTGTCACTGGGGCCTCTGCTCAGCTTGTACCACACCATGGAATCCACTGCAGAGCTTCCAACACAGATGCAGATGCATATGGTGGTCATGCTTAATAATACCAATATGGAGCACCCCATCACACTCACCTCAGTGCTATGGAGGGTTTGGCGCAGACTCTGCAAACCCCTCCTTGACCAGTGGCAGCGCCAACTTCCTGCGGCCATGGACCATGATAGAGCCAGGCCAGGGGCCAATCTCCTGCGTGTTGCCCTTGAATGACTCCTACGACGAGAAGTCCACAAAGCCCGAGGGCGACATGGGGTGACTGTCCTGATGGACATGTCCGCATTTTACGACACCATCCAGCTGAGCAAACTGGAAGAAGAGGCCCTCAAGCTAAGCTATACCCACCTTTGCTGCTTGAACTTGCCATGCAGCTCTATAGCTGGACCAAAGACCATCATGGCCGAGCAGGAGCTGACCCCATTCTTCAGAATTGACAAAGGGGTCCCAGCAGGTTGCCCACAGGCGCCACTCTTGGCAAAGGCTGTCCTTGCGCCAGCCTTGATACCTTGGAAAGAGAAACTTGGCCAAGTGCACCTTTCCAGTTGGGTCGACGAAGTTGGCTTCGATACTGCGGGGCAGAGTCCACTCCAGGTGGCCCAAGAGGCGGTTGAGGCCTATCGAGACCTGCGCACCAAATTGGTTGACCTGGGGCTACGTGTCAATCCCAAGAAGACAGCGTTCATTATCGAGCCCTCCGTGAACTTCTGACACCACAACAACCCCCAGTGACATCGGTGATGCGAGATTTGGGAGTGGATCACCAAGCTGCAAGAAGAAGAAGGAGGATACCAGTCCCTGACCTTCCAATGTCTGTGTGTGGCGTGGTCGGTGGCCAAAACTTGCCGAAAAAACGTCGGTGAGCCAAAAAAACGTCGACCACGCCGTTTTATAGACGACCCCTGTGCTTTTTAAAGTTGAGCGCCGAAAAAACGTCGTTCGGTTCGCCACCGGTTCGCCAAGGCCAAGCAAAGGAGGATCAAGTTGCGAACTTTGAAGATCCCAGCTCTCAAAGTCAGTTGCGCTGGGGTCTGGAAGGACAAGGCCTTGCTCCTCGATACCGCGCTGCACTCAGGCAGGCCATGGCCACACACCTGGGCCATCGTGCTCTGATGGACATGCAGGTGACTGATTGACGCCCCTCATGTAGTCTTCTGACAGAGCCTGAGCGCTTTCTGGCCATCCGTCAGCTTTGTCTGAAGCTCTTGCATGTCTTGCAAGTGAGCTGCATATATTGGGCCTTGACGTTGTTGATCTTGGTCTGCAATTGGAGAGATTTTTCAATTCCGCGACGTGACCCTTGAGCTTTGCAGCTCTCTCTCTCTCTCTCTCTGTGATGGGTTCCAGTGTGGTGAGTTTGGTGACCACATCCTGCACTTGCTGAGACAAGGACGCCATGTGAGCCATGTGTGTTTTCAAAAGGTCCGCGAGCTCTGGCTCGGTCCTATGCCTTTGCCTTGGATGTCCTCTGGGATGGCGGTCCACGCGGGTGCCAGGAGCTCTGTTGCTTCTTGTTGGACCTTGTTCCGCAGGGCTTGAACTTTGTGACTCCGGGCGGAGCTTCTGGCCACTGTGTCACCGTGGCCTTCGATGTCTTGCCTGCATGCTGGTCTCCCTTAACCTATGCCTTTTCCACCAGCTGCCGCACTTTCGACGTCGAGCGCCTTCACGGAGTTTGTCGGTCCTGGTCGATCCCGTTCTGGCCTCAAATATAGGCAAGGAAGTAGGGATAACGGGCAAGGTGGTAAATGAAAAACTCCCCAAGGCCGAAGGAGCAGGAGGGTTTTGTTGTGGGTGTCGAGGGCGAGAGCTGCCGGTCACCGTAGAGCATCAGAAATGCGCAAGGTGAAGCCGAGTATTGCGAGCAAAGAACGGTTCTGCAAGTCCTTGTCCCTGGGCCCTGCTTGCTCAAGATGTCCCCGCTATGCACGGGAGCAGGTCTTCCTGGGCTGCTTGAGCAGCTTATGCCTTGAGCCATGTATGTATGTATGCATGTATCTATCTATCTATTTATGTATGTATCTATCTATCTATGTATGTATGTATGTATGTACCTAAAGTGTCTTTTACTGCTTGAACGGTCTGGCGCATTGGCCGCACCAGGCCGCCAGTGGCTGTAGAGCTCGAGGGCGGTGTGGTCAGAAGTAGTCCACCATTGCCGCTGTTTCATCTTCAGTAGTCTCTTCTTCTTCAGGAGACTCTTGTTCGTCCTGGCCTGCTTGGGCTGTCCCTGCAGGTCGTGCGAGGGCGAGGCATGTTTTGCGGTGCAGTGTCGGCCACGTCGAAACAGCGACTTGTGGGCGGTCTTGCTGGCTCAAGGTGCTGGGCAGGTCTTCGGACCTTGCTGGCTCACTGAAGGTGAGCTTTTTAGGTGCCAGTGGTGAAGCCATGGATGCCTGTGAAGGTGTCTTTTTTGGAGTCACCAGTGAAGCTGGGTATCATGGCCTTCTGGTTCCATTACTCCAACGTTGGGTGTGGTCTGTGTGTCAGGCTCCATACTGGTGTCCTGTGCCGGTTGGCTGACTGGCCTGCGCGGCTTGCCTCCTGAAAATTTCGGCCAAGGGTGGTGAACCACTGATGCCAGACCCTTTGCACAGTTTCCGGAGGGCTCCTGTCATGATGATTCGCTGCTGTGTGTCCGGTGTAGTGGGATGCCAAGTAACCTTCTCTCCTTTCTGCCATAGACTATGGCTGGCGTGTCCCTCATGTGGCTTGTCATATGCCTGGTCAACGCAGGGCTTGGACAAAGGCCTGAAAGGCAGCCTCATTGGTTCTCTTGTGGACACTGCATCCGCACTTGCCACACCGCAAATAGTCTCTTCAAGAGCATGGCTTTCCTGGGCTGGTGGTTGCACCTGCTGTTGCAGCAAAGGACCACTACATACATCAAAAGCACCAAGACATCAAGGAAGGCAAACAAAGCAGCGCAAGAAGCGTTTGGTCACGCAATGCCACAAGCCTTGGACTGCACCCCATCACAGGTGGGAACCACACCGCAGTGGTTTTCACTGCAGTGCGTGTGGCATCCGACTGCATCAAGCGCTTACGGTGCCGGTCATTGAAGAGAGACTTGGACAACAATGTCCGCTCTTGAACATCGACGAGACCCGTCCAGATCAGCGGTCACAAGCCACTATACCCAAGAAGCTCACCAGAGCCCAAGTGCTTCGCAATATCGGTCATGCAACACAATCCACATGCACTGAGCTCAGAATCACATGCACTGAGCTTTGACAGCACTCCACAGAAACCAGTGCACAATTTTGACACCTCCTCGCATTTTGCGCATGGCAACCGTTGCCTAAGCATCTCCGGCGGGGCCACATACACGGACTCCACGACCCTGGACTACACGGCCAGCGGCACCATGAGCTACTATGAGTATGCGCCCACCACTGACTTGGCCCTGCAAAACCTCAGCATGATCATTGGCAATCCAGATGCCAGATGCTATGCCAATGCACCATGGCGGGCATTCTGCTGGATGTGTGCCTACTTGGCCGAATTCAACCGAGAACCATGGGGCGCGATCAAAGATGCAGTTCAGACCTCACTTGAGCTGAGTGAACCAGTGGATCTCAAGACCTTGCCAGGTTTAGATGACCTGTGGCTCAGGCACCACCTCAACACGGAAGGGGATGCCGCACACTTCGTCAATTCCTTGTGGCTGAGATCCGAAACAAGAGTCACGCAATACCGCTACTCAGAGATCAAGGAAGGTGGCTACCTCGTCGAATATGTCCAACTCCCACTGGTGGTCGACTACCCTGAGTGGCTATGTAAATGGCACCACGGCCAGCAACATCCACCCATGCCCATATCATGGACCGACACGATCCTCTGGAAGAACCACTTTGGGCTCATGGATGGATTCCAAGAGAACCGCAAGACCATTTGCAACAACCCTTGCACCTCCAAGGTCACGGCTGTTGGCAAAGCTTCGAACCACTACCTCTACAACCCTGCTACTCACTTCGGGAAAGGCACCATAACTGGCATGGCCAAACCCAAGGCCAGGGCTCTTTTCCAGGTGCTCCAAGGCGACATACACCAGACCAGAGCACACCGCGCACCTGATGCCCCAGCAAACGAGCCACACCTCCGGCAACGTGGCAGCCTGGGAGAGGGCAAACACCATCCATGACCAACACGCCGAAGCATGGCAGCGCACCTTGGACCACGATGGCCTGGAGGTGTACACGCACGCAGCCCCACCGAACCGGCCATGAAACCCAGCCACGGCGCGAAGCACCAGAGGAAGAAAGTCCTGAAACTGACGGCCTCGTCGAGGCCACAGACGAGGCAGAGATCACACACGTGGACCACTTCTAACCTGGGTGCTCCCATACTTACATACATACATACATACAAACATACATACATACATACATACACACATACACACATACATGCATATATACAGACAGACAGACTGACTGACTGACAGACAGTTTTGGTTTTGCAGTTGTGCCTTCGAGATAACCAACGGCAAGCGTGCCTCTCAAGACAGGTGCCAAGCAATTTGTTGTGGGAACCCAAGTTCAGTCGCATCAGTATTCAGACTCAGGTTATGCCTACATGCTCCTGGTGGTCTTCTTCCTCCAGAATGTCCAGCCACCTGTGGCACCTTCGGTTCACAACGCCATTGTTGTGTGGTTGGGATGAGATGGTTTTGGAATGATTTCGACTCTGCCTGCACCTGAACTACACCAAAGAGGTAGAGCCCTCCATGACAGCTATATACCATTTGCTTCCATGCCGATACAGTCCAGCTGATGTATTCACAATTGCTGAAAAGAACAACACAGCAGGCATTTCCCTCGAAGTACAGCGCTCAAATTTTTGGCAGTGCATCAAGTCCTTGTTTGACAATCTATCTCTCTCTCTCTCTATATATATGTGTAATATATAGATTCCATTTGGTCCCATGCAAACTGCCCAACGACAAGGTTCCGAATTTGCAGATGCTGGAGACGGAATCGTTTCTGGTGTGCGACAGTTGCTAGCCTTGATTCAGCCTGACAAACCAACAGTGTTACTATTTCAAGTATCATGAACCATTCACCAATAGCAATTCCTTTGACTTGCAGTTGCGCTTTGTTGGTCGCTTGACATCTGTGTTTTTCATGTTGCAACTGGAACAGATCCGACTCTGCTGAAGTAGGCTCGTGGTAGAAACCCAATTGGAGTAGAGGCATACAACCACAGATTGCCTAAACAAATGCAGAACATCACCATGGACCACCACGAAGATAAACAAAAATCAAAGCACAGCACATCACCAGATCATCCTGGAGCAATCCACCAGTCGTTTCATGCCTCATCGCCGAGCTGGTCACAAAAGGTCACAATATGTACAACCACAATTTTGTGTCAACATAGTGAACGAGTCAACGCAATATGTACGTCATTCCGATGATTTTGCTATTCCGATACACACACCTCACGGTGTCACCGAAAAAAAAAACGCACTTCATGACATCACATCACGGCAGATCATGACATCGCACAATGTTGGCCATCAACATTCCACAAAAAGTTTCCCTTGGCATTCGGTGCATATGTTCTCCTTGTCTCTGAAACATCCACCTTCGCCTGAGATCACTTGTATGGGTTTGGATCACTAAAACAGCTTCCTGTTGTGGGCCCAGCAAGAACTGTTTGTTGCAACAAACGACCTTTGGCCCTACTTCGCAAAACTCCTGACCCATGAGCATGCTTGGAGCCCGTGACGCCGATTGGAGCCGGTCAAAGTTGCCTGCTTTCCTAAACAGATCTCTTTGATCAATCTTGTTTGGACCTGGTGCCCAGGAAAGTGGGGTGGGGAAGACTACTGGGAGACCAAATTCCTGATGAATGCACCGTCCTCAGAGATCCGAGGGATGGGATGATTTCGAGTGTCTCAGGCAATAGCCAGTTGCGCACTGTAGCTGGTGGTGAGCAAATGGAATTACTTTACTTTAACGTATGTTCTTTCCTTGCATCATTGGTGCTGCTGTCGCTGCCACTGCCGCTGCCGCCGCTGCTCTTGGCTGGTTTGTGGGGTCTCACGGACCCTTGACATCCGAAACCATTCGTTGTTTTGTCAAACAAACACCAGGTGACATGTCAGGGGCATTTTTTAAATTACACTCTATATATATATATATAAATCTTTGCCCGGCTCTCTAGTCTAGCTAGCGCAGTTCAGTGACACATCAACACAGACTTGACCAAGTGCCTTGCCTGCTCGCAGAACTTTCAGATCTTGTCTCCCTCTGTGCAATTCTCGGCTCTATCACACCTTTCTCGGCTGTCTATCCCTCCCTGGAGGCTAGTTCCTAGCACAGAGTTTCTTTGGAGCTACATGCATATACACGACCTGTGGAAAGCATCACCCTGCTCACCCTCCTGCCGGGCTCACCCTCCTGCAGACAGTTGTTTGAGAACTACTCATGCTATCTGTAGGATCGAATGGTCTCGGTCTACGAGCTTTCTACTCGCCTTCGCTTTTGCGCGCGCTTGGAATCCAGAGTGAGTGACCGTTTTTTACTTATGTTGACAAGATATCACGCACTTATGTGCTCCGAACAATGCCGCCATGTAATGCTGCGACGTCTCGAGCCAGCTTAAGTCATTTGTCAAGTGGCAAGTATCTACACCTCCTGAGTTTGTCCTGGATTCACGTTGGACCGAAAAGATGAGTTGAAAAAACAAACCCGGTAATATGTATTATTAACTAAGGAAGGTTTTCAGAGGTTCAGAAATAGCTTGGCCACCGCTTGGTATTCTGTTGCTTAACTTGGAGATGCTACCTTGTCGCGCTAGCAAAACGCAGGGTTGCGCTAGGTTTGGCGCTAGGGTCAAATACTCAGGCAAGATTAACAAACAACACATACACACATTGGCAATTAAACTTGTTGAGGTATGAACGGACAACCCGGCCGTTTTGGCTGTGATTGGTTTATGTAAGCAGGGGCCACCGACACCCATCCACTGCGGGCATGCTTCCATTGTGTTTCGGGTTCTTTGCGCGCGCAAGAGCTATTGTATAACGACTTCAAAGCTAGGAAAGCCGGCAGACCGCAACGGGTGCTCTTGATGACAGCCGTTTGGTGGCCTGACAAACTGTCAGGGGAGCGCGCTAGATCTGCGCTAGACCCGCGCTAAACCACTTTGCAACTTTGACCACTTAACCAACTGCTTACCAGGGCTACTACTCAATACACTAGAGACATACACACAAGCGGATTGCCTGCACGACGTTGCGCTTGGGGTGGGGGAAGTTTGTATGCACGAATAAAGAGGAAAATCACCTATCATATCTTGACAACTTGCTTATAAGAGGACTGCTACTTTCAGCTTCACATTTGGAGCCATTTGACCTGTAAGTCAGAATGCAGCTATGAAAGGGGCACGCGCAACATACAACCATATACATGAGCAGATGTCGCCTACCTGAAAGCCACCGCTTGGAATTGCTGTGACTTGAAGCTCGGATAGTGACTTTAGAACGGCTTTGTTCAGGTGGAGTCGTTGCCACCATCCCAAAATACCATGAGCATCGGCGACTCGGAGGGAATGGGGGCAGGGGGCTCAAGGCAGACGAGGCCTCAGGAACCCCCACCGTTCAGTTGCTTGTTTTCGGGGCCCAAAATCCGGGTCACAATTAAGGTTGAAGCGATGGCCTCCAATCTAATGGCGATGGCCTCCAACTATTTGCTTGCAATATAACATTATGATAGTTGGTTTGTATGCAGCACGGAATCGAGATAGTATGGGTTTTCGAACGGGGTCAGCAACTAGAAGTGCTCCTGAAGTTCAAACCCATATCATTTCTGAGCCTCCAACTTCTGAGTGGCAATCTTTGGACAAGATGCGACACGACCATCAATGATTCGGGTGTTTGCAGAACATCCCTTGTGCCACGGCTTCAATGATCACCCTCAGATGGATCCAGAAGGCTCTCAGGAACAAATTGTAAAAAACAAATATTCCGCTTAAATGATTTTTTTCGTTATTTTTTTGTTTTCGAGGTTCTTGGAATGTCCCTCCCTTGTGGTGATGATGTTGGGAAGCCAGTATCCTCACACCCTTTCAAGGAGAGCTCTTGATGCAATTTTTCCACTTCTACACACGCGAATTCAACTGGCGACAGCACGCTGTGTGCATCCGCAAGCGCCGGCCTTAGTGCACAGACTTCAATCCTTTTGAATCCTTTACAACACTTTACATACCTCAATTTTTGGGTTCTTCTAGGAATGTCTTGCCAGGCGACCTGCGCTTCTCCCCAACAAGGGGGTTTAAGTTTAGGCTGCACTGGCAGGATGCAAATGGATGCTAACTGCTGCTTAAATTCTCCACACGACAGTTCAACATGTCATCATTTGTGGTATTCGCATCACGCATCCCAAAGCTCCTACAAAGCAGGTTACGTTGCTTGGTCATACCGAAATACGTGGCTTCCCACATGGATTGAAAACTAGAGAGGTTTTGCCGCTACACAGTGGGTATCTACTGTAATATTTGGATATATTTGGTGTGAATCTACGCATGCCAAGGGGTGTCACAATTGCACACACGCACACAAGTGCATTTAAGCAAATACGTGTGCGCTGGTTTACATATCGAGCTGCGCAAGATCTTGAGGCATGAGTCTGGAAAGCATGTAGACAAGAACTCCTTGTTGCTTGGCCGCAGAAAAGGCAAGGGCCAGGGTCAACAAACACAATCCTCAAGCCATCCACCCCACAGAGCAATACTTTATGAGAAGTGCTCAAGCAGAGACCAGTTGTTGCACCCAGATATATTTGGTCTGGACGATATTAGAGGAAAGGGCGTGATACTTACAGGTGAAAGCCACACATGCACAATCTCATAGGTAGTGCAACCATTTACTCTACCACCCCGAGTTTTTTTTGCAGATCCATTGGCGGCTTTGACCTATTCACTTGCAGAGCTCAAACTGCTTGTAGAAATTTGGCCCCGGCAGGTATAGAAGGCCTATAAAGGCCTGGGAATTTGGGGCCAAAGTCTTCTCATCAGCGTTGAGCTCCTGGTAATTTCAAATTCCAACACTCTTGTATACAAACCAACCATGCCAGACCAAGGTTTTTACCCAAATTAAACTCTATTGACGCGTTCGACTCAATTCCTGGCTCTCCAGAAAATGGAATTGACGAGAGCAGAAGGCGATTCATGTGGAACAAGCCCCATCCCATGGGCCTAGTAAGGACCTCTAGCAAATATGCAAGAGGCACTAAGCCTACATTAGGTCTAGGTTGGAGGCCATCACTATTAAATGTAAAGGTTGGAGGTCCAGGTTGGAGGCCATTGCTATTAGGTTGGAGCTCTTGCACTAAGCTACATTAGACAGGACATGTTTTTTGAGTTGTTACAGATCATCCGATTCAAGGATGCTGCCGGCCACCGACGACCAGTGGTACGTGGAGGATCCCTTCGACCTGAAACACAATCTCGCAGGCGATTGGGGGCCCGATGGGGGTGGAGATAGGCTGGGAAAGTTGTGAGGATCCAAGGTGACCTATATAATGACCTAAACATGCAGATTGGCAAATCTCTTCTGCGGCCCAGAGCTCAACCTGATAAGCCCACCAAGCATTGTTTGTTGTTGAATCAATTGGGATTGTTTGCCTGGAGAGGTAAGGTGACTGCAAGTGCTAGATTTGAGAGGCGATGATTGTGAAGGTGTTTTCTCTAAGCCAGAACTTTCATGTCCTCACAAGGAGAAGCTTGAGCAGTTTTTTGATGTTTGAGCGTGAGCCAATGCCTCTCGCGAATGAGGCAAGTGCAGCCGAGCTGGAAAGAAGCGTTTCCTCGATGGAATGAAAGAGGCCTTATCAATGCTTTTTGGCAAAGAGAAGGTGGACAATCCACGAGAACACCTAGACCTATATAGACGCAGTGACACGACATTTTTGGGGGCTGGGGTTGGCCGTGAAGAAGCTCGTGGCTTAAGTAGGCGACCAGTTTTGCACGCAGAAAAGTTCAGGCGTATCCAAGGAAGTTCTCCCCACCAGAGGGGGGAAGCTTCCTCAAAGAACCCTTCGCGTGATTGATACAGCTTGAGCGCTTTCTACCCTAGCCATGTTGGTCATCCATGTATTCAGTGTTTGCAAAACCATGGCATCTCATTTTGCCCCCTTTGACTCCAGAATTTTAAGTAAATATAAAACATGGAATCTTGATTTGCAATCCCCTAGACACCCGGAGCTTGGAACAGTGTAGTGTAGCCGCAGCCCCCCAAGAGCAAACAGGGCAGAAAAGGTCCAGGCTCCTCTTGTCCTTAATTGAATCATTGTCTGATGTGCGTTCACAGTAGTAACTGATAGCAACCCCTTTGCATTGGTACTATGCAAGTTGCGTATTCCACTTCTGGTGGCTTGAGGCTTATGGGTTATCCCGGATATATATCCCCTTGGAGGACTCTTGTAAATGCTTGCGTCGACATCCCAAAAGAAATTCACACCTCCCAGGCTCAATCCTGTTGAGCTGCAAAGAACAGCAGTTTTATCAGGCACAGGTGCTCAAAGGACAAGGTGCAATGGTGCGAAAGCCAACGCTCCCTCCAAAGAGAAATCGATGATTGCCTGGAGGAAAATCTTTCTTAATTTCGCCAAATGCAATCACCTCAAAAATACTTTGTTCTAATCAAGGCCGCAAGCACAATTGAAAGTGTAACCCACGACAAATTGTTCCCAGTACGCAGGTTCGTGTTCAAAGAAGAAGGGTGCCCCGGTTTGGTTCTGCATGGCGCAGGTTCTGTTGGCCACTTGCTTAGGCTCCAACAGTATGGACGCTACAGCAGAATCCTTCCTGACAACCCAGGCAGGAACAATTCAGACCAGCAACGAAAGATGGGAAACACCCGAAAGCACGCTACAATGGACTTAGAGACTTTCAGTACACTTCTGGGCACCTAGAAACAGGAGTTGCAGGGGAACTAGATTTCACCAATGCCGTTTGCTCGTACCGCCAGGCACTGAGTTCTACATGAAATGCCGAATTAGCCAGGTGAGAGCGTGTGTGCGGCGAGTTCAAAGCAAACAGAAACAATTCAACGCCTGGCCATAGTGGAGCAGGCTCCTGGTGTCCGCATAACGTATGGGGCTGCTTAGACGGCTTGGACATACACCGACCTTCCATGCAGCTTGAGGGCCTCAAGTGCAGATGGAATAACATCAAAAGATATCAACAGATTGGGTTGGCCACTGACAACATTTTTGTGGAACCATCCTTCGCGTATCAATTTTCTCCAAAAGACTTCCCATGGCCAGAACGTTCAGCCGCCCGACTTGCTGGAAGCCTTCGAGGAGTTTGACTTGGCCTCACGGCAGCACACCCACGGGTGTAGTGACTTAAAGCATTTGTAGATTTGAGCACTTTGGATCAACGAGTCGATTTCCGATGGTTTCCCCATACCATACCGCGCCTTCAAGTACAAGAGACCGTTGCACCTTTGTACAATTCTGGGCAACATTTATGGCCTCTTCTGTACCACCGGCCTCCTTGTTGGAAACGGGCTAAACTAACTCCTTGCTTCTACGAGTATGTAGTAATTAAAATCAGAACGCTTCTTTAAACAAGAAGGATATATTATGATTATATTATGATGTGTTTTTCCGAATTCAAGTGGCCAACCGCCTTGTTTCCAGGTCAAGCTGCATTTCCCGAAGCCCGAAGGGTCCATGCGCAACGTGGCAAGTACGGAGGATGCAGCAGAACTTGGGTGGGCCATGGTGCTGGGTAGGTCATTTTCTTCGACCGGTGATCCGGAGGCCAGCAAAATGCTACTTTCCTTTCCTAGCATTTCTAAGAGTTAATGTTGAGTGTTTCTCAGTTAGCTTTCCATGCCAGAGCATATGGAGCAGAAAGCAGCGATTGTGCGCCACCGAGCTGCCCTGAGATTAACGAGGAATCATTCTAGCGGCCGTCTCCACTCAAGAAAGTGAGGCTCCATGAAGCACTGAGCGATGGCACGTCTGTAACAAACCCAGGCTTGCCATGACAACATCGACCTAAAGGCACAAATGCCTTGAACGACACTTGTAGTCTCGTCCAGTCAACCGCCCCCACCATTTTGATACCATTCTAGCTGCCCTTCAGGCATCGAACTTTGCTCAGTGAACCACTCCTCAAGATAGACGTTTTGAACCGCTGAGCTACTTGAAGAAAATGCGGCTTATCACCTCGGATCGTGGCTGACTTCAGTGAATAGATCATACGAATATTACTAATTTCAGAAGGTTGAACCCATGTTGAACGAGAAGTTGGTCGAGCTGAGAGGCCTTGTTTGCCAGGATCCTGGTCTCCCATACTATCCCCATTTGGCTCGGAACGAATTACCGCATGCAAAACCTTGGAAGAATCCGCTGTCCAAGAGTTTGATCCGTCCATAAAACCATGATTAATGCAGGCCCTTCGGGGTGCACTTCTGCTGTCCGGGCTTCACCTGACTCCCAAGCCATGATATAAGTGGATTATATAGCTAAGACCCGTGTTTGCAATGTTTTGCAAGCAGGTTCGCTACTGCATACTTATGCTGACCTTGTGTAGGTCTTGTGCTCTTGCACTTCATGCATGATCCAAACGCTACTACCAGCCTGAATGCATGTATTTACAAGCAAGAGTCAAGTGAGTCATATGTTCTCATGTTCATTTTGTTTGTTTTTCTTCAGGTCTTTGCCCATGGCCATTTGTACCAAGGCATGGCTCAGGCGTTCTTTCAGTTCGGTGATGCAGCATCGCGACGCAGAGCCCACACAAAGAATGAGAAGCAGCCTGGACTTGTTTTTTTGGATGAGGATTTGGTCAACCATGCCATGCCCCACACTGAGCAAATACATTATCGATGTGTTTCCTCTGGATGCCAACGTGAAGGAGAGGTAGTCCGTTAGTTCTTCAGGAATCCAGGAAGCTCGGAGACTTTGTGTTCGGGGGCAGATTCAATGATCACATTGATAGGTCGGGCGTTTCAGAATTTCCTTAATCGCATCTCTACAGAATTTCGAAGCACGCCCAAGCGATCTTGGATGAAGCTGCTCAACAGTTGCATTTGTGCAATGCACCAGCTGCAATCCTCTTTGAAACTGTCCATTGTATTTTTTTTGCCACACCCGAAACTTTACTTTCCTTGATCGTGCCTGTTACCGCAACTGCTGTCAAAGTAGTTAATGTGTAGTCCCAGAGAGCCAAGGTACATTTGTGATTGCCAGCTGCAGCTTCACTACAGCAGCTCGACGGAGAGATTTGTAGAGAAAATATATTTTATCATTTCGGGGATGCCTCTGCCTCTAGTTGCTGAGAGCAAGAAGTGAGTGGAATAATTTCGACCATCGAACTCAAATGTTACCACTTCTGAAAGCGAGATTATCCACATCCATCATGACATATCCACACACTGAAGTGCTTTTTCAACCAACGAAGGAACCCCAAGCTCATAAGTCATCAACTTCAACCTCATGATTATAGCCACCACATGAAATTCTGCAATTCTTAGACATTTGTAGTTGAAGCAACATGGAAGCATTCATGGAGAAAACGTTTGTGTTGTGTCACCCCACCACGGCAACCACAGCAACCACACCCTCAGCACGTCACATGACGGCTTTACCGCTTTCAGCCGCTGTCAAGGCTGCAAACATGACGGATTTTACCGCGAGCATCTAAGGCTCGCAGCATAGTCTGGCAGAGGCATTGACACAATGCCAGTTCTCCACCTATGAGATGGTTCCTTGGTGTTCGATGAAGCAACTGAGAGGAGGCACTGTGGGTAAAGCCGTAAGATACTAGGGGCTCCTGGCATCTAGGAGCAAGAAGCTAGTAGGGGCTCCTGGCCTTACTACTAGGAGCAAGGACGCTACTAGGGGCTCCTGGCCATAAGTTTGTATATCTATTTCCAGTGGCTCAGGCTTTTGACACTTGCACTTGCCACTCACCAGATGCGGGCCTGAAATGGGCTTATTTGGCCTCACGGTAGATCTGCAAGATGTTTGACAAGTGGAATGGACCTCCCAAATGATGTTTCTTTCCAAACGCGTTGTTCTTGGAGTCTGGAGCTGGTTGGCGTTTATCTCCGGAGCTACTACGGTGGAGCTTTGTTACCTACAGTTCTGGCAGGTCAAACAAGTTTGCAGACAAATGTCCATTCGAACCACCAGTTGTGCTGTTTGCTTGAGGCGTCTTACAAGATGCAGCATCATGGCTGCACTGTGCAGAAACCAGCTTGCGTAGAGAATGCCAAGTTTGCACTAATTACTGATTTGATTTCCATATACAGTATGTTTTGTGCAGTCTGATCTGTGTTTGGGCCCTGGTCTCTTCACAGGAGGTGGGGCACTCATCTCAAGGTTGAGTATTTACTGAAGTACTGGTATCTACTCAGTGTTCTTTCCTTCGTTCCAAAGAAAGGGCAGTAGCGGAGCATGTTTGTTTGCCTCAGGCGGCAGGTCCTGGAGGCTCGTATGGCAAAGGCAGGTGACCTACTGTACTGTGTGCCTACTTACTAGTAGCGATGCGCGGGTTCCTAGTAGCATCCTTGCTCCTAGTAGTACGGCCAGGAGCCCCTAGTAGCCTCTTGCTCCTAGTAGCGATGCCAGGAGCCTCTACTAGCATCCTTTTGATTAATTCCTTTTTGCTTTCCAACTTGGACTTTCTATGAGTCTCTGGGAGGGGACTGGCCTGTTAGACAAAACCCACGGGTTCGCGTGCGATCTTGAGGCGTACTGTGAGAGAATGTAGACGTCGATTGTAAGTGACTAGGTTTGTGGTTGATGTATCTAAGAATCTAAGATAATCTAAGACAGGTCTTCACAGGATCAATCTGAACAATTTGGCACGCCCCCATTGAAGAGACAACTTTAGCAGCTGTGTTGATTGAGGTTGATATGTGCAAAGATCAAGCTCAAGAGAAGCGACAACCATCTGGAACAAATTGGAAGACCCACTTATCCTCAAATTCTTGTCCAACAGCCATGCCTTTTCAACTACTGGTGTTGTCATTACCCGATTTGGTCGATTTGATGTCTAGCACGGCACAATAGTTGACCATGCGCACAATGTCTCTTGGAGGGCCAGGGCATGCGTCCAGCCTTCGACGGCAGCGGCATGATGAAGGACCTGGGAGCGCGAGGAGTGGTGCTGGCTCCAACCTAATGGGAAAGGCCTCCAACCTAGTAGGCTTCAACCTCTATATAAACCTCATCATAGATTCCTTGTGATTTTTTGTCACAGAATCCAGGCTGCTCCGGCTGCTTGTTCGATGTGTTTCAGTGTCCATCACCCCCACCAAATGGATGTCGCTCAGAGACCATGCTTGCCGGCAGACAAAACACTTCAGTGCATGTCCGGGTTTGTAATGTTTATTCGGGTCGCTTCGTGACGACAACCGCCTGCAGCAGTGGCTCTCAGAGAGAGGGTAAAGGAAGTGTCTATAATTATGAGATTCTTTGGGCCACAGCCTGGGTGGCTTCAAAATGAATTAGTGTTCATTTCATTATCAGTCTGCAATCATTTGCTCTGCATTCCTGCATTCCTGGAAACATCATGTTGTTTTCATTTGTTCAATTCAGATGTTGTACTGTAGATTTGTTGACGTTACGAGGTTGATGCACGCAACATCCGGTGCTCAAGCCTCTTCTTCTGGGGGTTGTTTTTTTCGATGGGCGATCCGTTCTCACCGGCGTGGAGCTTTGTTGGAGCGGTATCGCATATCCTGTTGTGGCTTCGACCGACCCCATCTCCAAGCGCCGGGCACCCTCTTGCGTGAGATGAAGGGGAGGAGAGTTGACAAATTTGAGGAGAGAACCAGTTCAAGCTCAAGTCGAGCGAGAGCAAAATCGGAGGGTCAGACAGTTGGCCTTACAACCCGCCAAGGGTTGCCATTTTCCCGAGGAGTGTTGCAGGATGAACATAGCCTTGCGCCTGCAAAAACACGCAGCTCTCGTCCGCTTGGGCCTAGTTTTTTGGAGCTTTTCTCAGGTTCAGGTCGGTTGAGTTCAGCGGTTCAATGTCGGGGGCTCCGTACGGTGGTTCCTTTCGACCTTACTTTTGGGACAGAGTTCAACCTTCTTGCACACAGTACACAACGCCTTATACGGGATTGGATCGCAACCGGGAGAGTTTGGTTTGTTCACTTTGGTGCGCCGACGGTAAAGGGAGGCAAACTAGAAGCTTCACTGGGATGTGCAAAGTTCACAGCAGAGATCATCGCACTTTGCGCTCAACATGGAGTACTTTTCAGCCTTGAGAACCCAAGCACTTCAAAACTGTTTCATCTTGACTGCATCCGGAATGCTTTGCGGATAGCTAGAGCGGTTTTTGTTTGGTGTGATTTGTGCAGGTTTGGGCGCCCCTTTCGCAAGACCACCGTCATCGCTTCGAACTGCCGAGAGTTGTTTTCTTTGGGGCGTCGTTGTCGCTGTAGGGGGACACACCCTGAACAACTTCGTGGGCGCGTGAGACTTGACCTTGGTGGGGGACGACCAAAGTGGGTTTGGAAGACAGCCCTGGCTGGTGCATACCCAGGCGAGCTGTGTCATGCATGGGCAAAACTTCTCAGCCGAGTTGCTCCTAGTGGAGCTTGGGGGACAACGAGCCCCTTTTCCATCCGGGCTGGTGCCATGAAGTTGAAGAAGTCACTGGCCGGCGACCACAAGAACCAACGCTCCGGAAATGTCCGTGGCGTTATGAAGTGCCATGGAAAGACACAGTCGAGCAGTGGGGGACAGAGCCGAAGACCAGCAGCTTCCATTGCTCGAGAGCGTTCGCAGAAGGTTCATGACCAAAGCCCCGGCTTCCTGAGGCGAGCACGACTTCGAAAGAAGATGTTTACAAGAGTTTCTGGGAAACATTTCTCACTTTTTGTTCGGACAGCAAAAGGATTGGTTCTCGATCCGCTCGGTTCAGCTCTATTGACCAGCTCGATTGTGCTGTAGAGGCCTTCGGAGAACACTTGTTTGGAACTGGTGGGTCGCAATACACGCTCACATGTGCCCTCCAGAATGCAAACATTGAATATCCAAGCTGGCCTACACCGAGCAGGCTGAACTGCCCACTGGTGAAGGCAGCCAAAAAAGGGTGGAAAAACCTGGAACCTGGGCCTTGAAGGAGCTGTGCCCCTTTGAGGTTGCTTGTCTCATTTCCTCCGAATTGCTTCGCACGCAGAAGCCCCTGACAGCGTTTGCTGTCATGCTGGCGTTTGATACGTATTTGCGGCCTGGCAAGTTGTGTGATCTGAGGCATGGGAACGTTATCCCCCTAATGAAGTCTGTTGGGCCGCAATATGGGTTCTGGACCATCCTTTTTGATCCTGAAGAATACGCTGACCCCTCAAAAACTGGTGAGTTCAATGATTCCCTCATGGTTGGTACTGCAGACCGAAGATGGATCAGCGCCGCTTTGAGTCATGTGTTTTCATCTCACAAGGGTCATTTCCTGTTTCCCATATTTGAAGACGATTTCCAAGCTGCCGAGGCAGCTTGGATTGCAGAAACTGCGACTCACTCCGCACTGTCTGCGTCATGGTGGCGCAAGTCATGATTTTTTGACGAAGCACCGGACACTTGCTGAAATCCAGCAGCGCGGCTTTTGGTCCTCCTTTGATTCAGTCCGACCATATGCCAAGCATGGACGCATCTCCAAGCAGCTTCAGCTACTTACAACTGCGCAGAAAGAAAGCGCCAAGCTTGCCTCCCAAACTTTATCAAGTGCCCTGAGTCGGTCCCTGCGAGGTTAGCTTGGCAGTCCTGTTTCCATGAATTCTGCAGGAGTTTTGGATGATGCCGAATTTACTCTTGAATGTCAGACATTCCACCCAG
>CAXAMN010001370.1:418829-429380 GCA_963970005.1 Durusdinium trenchii
AGGTTGGAGGCCTTTGCTAGTAGGTTGGAGGCCCTTGCTATTAGGTTTGAGGCCATCGCTGACCTCTAGAAAGAGCAGTTTTGAACTTCGGGATTGCGTGTGGCTTGCCACTATTGTGCCTGGGAGAATGGAAGCTGCTTGAGCAGCTTGAGTAGCACGTTTCTGCACCAAGAGACTGTTTCAGCTGAAACTGATGTGGCCTGGTATATAGAATTGAAAATTGGCATAGGGGCGGTTGGAGTACAGGTCTATGTGGATGTTGTTTGGATTTGGGGACAGCAACTTGCCTGATGCTGTGTATGCCTAGGCAGCGGTTGATCAAGCATCCACATAAGACTGCCCATCAATGTTCTCATTCTCGTTCGAATCCTTTGTAAGTCAAGTGTGCTACCGAAGCTGCCATCAACGAGGTAAACACCACAGAATGGATTCTGAGAAAATAACTGGGCTCACAAAGAAAGCTCCTGGCTTTTGTGGAGGGCTGCCCAGTTGGTTTCCTGAGGCTTCGCACTCTGGCATTGCTGGCATCAAGCGCAGGGCTCTTGCTAGCAGACCCAGCGCGATAGTTTGCACTGCGCCGGTGTGACGACGAAGCTCTCACCGTAGATCTACATTGGTTTCAGAGTCGAGTAGATGGCACAAACCCCAAGATGAAGTCGGAAGATCATGGAGACACTTGCATGCAGAATACCTGGGTGTTCTTGAGCTTTTGTTGCGCAAAGGAACCAGTCCAGTCCGCTCGGTCCCAACCTGTTTGGTGAACCTGCAGGTCTTCATTGTGCCCCAGGACAAGGACAAATAGGACATCAACTGTATATTTGGTCCTTTGTGCTCTGGAATCATCCCTGATTTCTGAGACGGGGAAGTCAATGATGTCCGGAAGAGTAGTAGCAATCTGGAAATCAATTCAGACTTCTCAACAGATGGTTGGTGGTTTATGTTTGGGTTCATCAAAAAAAAGATCTTGCTTTGTACCAAATCCTCTGAACACGGTCAGATTGACATCACATACGGATTGATACATTGACATACGATGAGATGCTCCCCACGGCTCGGTCGCCGAGGCTCCTGCTAGCTGGGCACTTCGCCTCAGAGGCGGGGCATAGGAAATGGCACAACCAGGTGGCACATTCGCAAGGATTTATCGGTCATCTGAGAATTGCTCACACATCAAATTGCTTCGGGATTTTTGCTGGCTGAGTGGCAGCATCGTCCACTACAAGACTACGTAATATAAGCTTAGATCGAATTTGATAGAGGCACAAGGAGAAGGTCAGACTTTGGGACTCAAAACATATGAGGAAAGCCAAGCACTCAATCTCATGGTTTGGTGATTTGGTGATTGGAGCAGACGATGAAAAGGCAACTGGGTTGATGGCATTTGTCTTAGAATGCGTGGTAGGTGGTTGATGCATGTTGATGCCACCAAGGGAGGAATCGGCTGCTGGGGACTTTGAGGAGGAAGTGCCATCATGCTCTTCTGGCTTTTGTGGCCATGAAAGGGGCAGACAAGTGGGATGGGCACGGGCCGGGTGATGTTGGAAAATCCTTAACTTCTCACTTCTTTGCCTCTGATCACGTGCGACTTTGCTGTGGAGGCCTTTGTCACGAGTTCGCTCAAGCAGGCCCTTGCTTGTCGCAGCAGCCTTCAGCTCCAGAACTATTTTTTTCAGATTTGCGGGGTTTGCTGCATTTGCTTGCACTTGCTGCATTTGCTTGGACAGAACCCTCAAAACATGCTAAAGCATGTTTGTTGTTTTTGTGGGTACAGGTTCCGTGTTTCGAGTGATTACACGCTGTGTGGTAGTCGACCACTCAGCCTTGGATGGGTTGCGGCTAGCGGGTTTGGGCTTGCATAGTTTGGTTTGTGATAGTCAGAGAAAAGGCTGAGTCTTTGTGTGGTGGATGGACTGTTGCGGTAGGTACTGGGTACAGTAATGAGGTTTCAGTCAGCTTCAGTATGATGAATAACTTCAATGCAGTTTGGTTCCCAGATTTGGATAAACTGGCTATCAAATTCCATCAAATTCCATCCAATGCCTCGCTTGCTCCACCCGCAGTCAGCATCAGGGCCGAGACCTTTCTGTCGGACGAGCTGTCTCCCACAGTGGCTATGCGCAAGTGCGGGCACCAACTAGCCGCATTTTCGCCCCTCCAGCTGGTGCACTCGACTGAACGTATCTTACTGTAGGAGATTCATGAGAGGCACTTTGGATCTTGCTTCATCGTTTTTAGGTCTCATGTTACTGCGTCTTCATATTTCTTCAACATCAGGAATTGAGTGTTCAAAGGAATTTGGAACACGCATTAGCCACCTAAAGAAGGCATTTAGATTAATAAGATAAGTTTGTTTCCACTAGGAAGGCGGGTCCGTTGGAAAGATCAAGTAGTCCTTCATGTTTGGCCGTGTATCAAACAGTAAAGAGAAAGTTCATGCAAAGGATCTTCCACCTGGGTAAAATCCTTGACTACAATTCCATACTTGTCCAATAGTTTGTTCTTTTGCCAAGATATCGAAAACAGCAGTATCCCTGTGGAGACGGTTAGAGCCAGAGAACATACTGTAGCTGTTGCTTTTTGTTGTTAGGGCCCCCAACAATTTATTTGGAACTCATCCGCTGCTTATTTTCAACCTGGATCAGATTAGCGGTTCATGATACATAGAGGGGGTTTCTATGGTACCAACTACCCACTGCCAATCCAAGCCGCCCTCAGACCTTTTCTCAAACACCCCCTTCTGTCGCTCCAAGGCCAGGTACCAGAAGGAGATTAGGGAAATGAACGATGAGGAGCTTCATGATGTCATCGCTTTTTCGCCCGAGAACTCAGAGATCCAGGTGGCAACCTGTCGTCCTTTGGAAGAGAGTGGCTTCATGAAATCATCACACGTCACATCACTCACTATATATGGCAGGATTGCAGTACATCACATTGCATGGCACTTTGTAACATGGGCAAATACCATACAACACATCAGACACATCACATTTCAATACATTTCACATCACCACATAGGTTGGAGGAAGTGCCACCAGTGCTCAAAAACTTTTGCCCTGTTGGGCAGACGAGCCCTTTGTTTCGTGCGTCCTTCCTCGGGGAAGCCATCTTTTTCGTGGACGAGTTCGATTACCTGTTATTGCCTCGCACCTTGCAGAAGCACTGGATCCTGGCCCCAAATCCGAAGCATGAAATTGAGTCACCTACTTTTACTCTTGATTGGTGCAAATTGTTCCGGACCTGAGCCAAACATGTCCACTCAGCCCATCAGGAAAGCACACTTTCTTCGTACTCTTTTGCAAGCTCAGGCCAGTGGCTTTGCTGGTATCATGGTTGAATTCACACGATCCAATCACTATAGGTGCAGCTCCCCCACCTGTGAGGCCGCTCTCCCAAAGATCACAGCCCTTGCCTCCTGCTACCTGGAGGCCTTCCCACTGGGTCGAGGACCGTGAGTGGACTGATCGTGATAAGACTGCAGGCCTCCTGCTTCTTGTGAAGAATAAATCCTTCATTGAGGCCCATAACATCACTTGGGTCAAGATTGCAATGTCTCTCCTCTCCATTCCAGGCCACTGGATCTCATACTGACATGCGGGCAATCAAGCCCCCCAGCCTTGCTCTGAGATCTGACTTATGGACCTCGCTTGATAGCCTCCTTCGATCACTCCCCAGCCGCAATACCTTGTTGCCTAGGGGACTTCAGTGCCCACCTGCGTCACGCGCAGCCGGCTGTCTCTACTCATCGAGCAGATTGCACACTGGCATCAAGCAGCGCCGACGGCCCAGCCCAAGCAACTACTGAGGACCGCTTTGACGATCACTCTCATCCAAGCACGATGGACAGGGCCACCAATTTGAAGACTGCTCAACAGTATCGAGTGCTACTGGAGGATGGCTCACGGCCCCCCTCCATCCAAACTCAGGCATTTGGAGAGGCAGATCAAAGGGCGTCACCTCCCACTGAAGCAGGAGACTTGGCAACTCAGCCCACCTCCAAGGACTTTGTGGCTGCTATTTTGAAGTGGAATTTCATCAACACTGGCAACTGGCGCGCCTGATCTCCTATCTCAGGCCTTGGGCGCTCATGGTGGATTCATGAGGTCTTTGCAGAGAATCGCCCATGCCGCTTGGTGACCTTGGACCCCTCCGGTCCTTCTTCAGCAAATGGGGATCCGAATCCCCAGAAGCGCAGAACTTTTTCTTTTTCTTTTGCTGGGCTGGCTGCAGCTTCCTGGGGTGAGGCGGTTTTCTACAGTTGATGGGGCTCACGCCTGCGACAGTGGTGCTGCTGCTGCTGCTTTGACTGGCCAAAAAGGTCTGTCACTTCAGCAGACCATTGATTCCTGGACATATTCACTGGGAATGCGCACTGGCTTGACATGTACTCCGCTGCTGTTCACCACCACTTCAAGGAGAAAGATGTGCGCCATGACCCCAACGTGTTCTTCAGATCTCCAGACCGTCGCACACACGCTGCATTGTCACGTGCATTGGCTCCAAGTCACTACTCCTCATGGCTGCGGGACCCGGAGTCCTCATACTGGCGTCGCGCAGATGACAACCAGGAGCCGACTTTGCAGTGCTGCCGCCCTCCGCGTTCCTGGAGAACATCACGGACCAGGCGCTGGGCTGTCTACTTTCAATGTTGATGGGCTGACAACAGCCCCACAATCACAAGGAAGATTGGCTGCGCAACAGACCGCAATGTCTGGCGGGCTGAAAGGTCGAAAAATGCTCATAAGTTGGAGGCCATCGCTATCAAAAGCGATGACCTCCAACCTGATAGCATAAGGAACCTAATACTATCACATCACCGCACTATGCTTGACATTAGCACACCGCCATGCATCAGATTGCCACTTTGGGTTGCCTTTCCAGCCGCCACATCTGCCCTTCAGCTACAGTATGACTTATGAATCTTCTGAGTTGTACACATGGTGCACCTGACCGACACAGTCAATGTCACCGAATGTACCCCGCCGATGATATGATTCATTTTGGCTTTAGGCTTTTGGATATAGTTACTTCAATTCCATGGGCCATGAGCGGTCTCTCGACTTCCCATGTGGTGCACAGTTTCGCCGCCGTCAGAATTTCAAGAGTTTTTCTTTTAAAGCGTTGCTTTGAACTTTGAAGAGTCTAAGCAGACCTAAGAGAAACTTAGCGTTCGTTGCACGAGGCGGCAGAAGCTGCTACGTTTCCGCCTGGAGGTCGGGATGTGGATGCTTTGTTTTGCTTCCTCAGCATTGAAGAGTGGCTCAGAGCCGTTGCAGTTGGAACTGTCTTGAAGTGCTCAGTGCTCAACTGGATATGCAAGAACACTTGCTTATTTAGACTTGGACAAACCCACAGGCACAGTGTGAAGCTGTTGTTTTTTTGTATGTTTCATTTGGAAGAACTAGTTCCCTAGCCACGTGAGGTGGAAAGAGGCCAGTGACTGCAGGTAGCCCAAAACCACCCTCCGGACAGCCCCACAACCGACGATTGAATGGCTCGTTCTGCCAGAAATTCCGCAAAAAGAAACCATCTGCGGGCATGAAGTACGAATGGCAATACAAGATTGTTCCTTGGCCGCGATGAGGCAACTCAAACAGGTTCTGGTTCTGGGACATTAAACCACATGGTCACGATTGATATCTTTTAATGTTTACTTTTTTCTGATAATGATGAAGGCAGTAACCCCTACCGTGTTACTACACTCAGAAGGGTTAATTAGCAACGTATTCTGAACATGTTGGAACACTTTGGAAATCACCACGGTACATAGTGTGTATCCCAGTTAGCTATATATCTACCACAAAAGTACCGCGCATTCAGTTCTCAAATTTGGATGGAGTTCCCACGGAACACATCTAATTTACAGTTTTTGTCGTTTTCATGTTCTTGCGCCGACTGCATTTTTTTGTGTGTGCTTCTAAACAATGCCTACCTATTCATTGAGTAGTTTTCCCAACTGCTTATCTTCCAACTCCCGCTGGGAGGGGAGGTGGACAACGCCACAATCTTGACGCGCATCGCTTGAGGACCTAGGCTGTGCAGGTGCCTGAGGGCGCCTGCCAAGTGAGACCAGCCGAGGCACTGGCCAAGACCTTCCTGAAGGAACGGGAGCGTGCAGCCTTGGCTGGCCAGGAGGTAGGTGGATTGAAGATTGTTATTTTCTGTCTCTCCGATGCGGGATCAGGGTGAATCTGCTGTTAGCGTTTCCGTTGAGATGAGACATTTGTATAGGCAGGTTCCAAGCGCAATTGCTACGTATGCTGTAGCCTTGTTTGAGACAAGCTCTTGGGTTGGCTGCCAGGTAACAACCGAACCTCTCTCGAAAGACTTCCCTGTGCCTGTCCAAGTGCGGAGGGTCTTCCGAATCTCAGTGCTTAAACGATGAACATGAGGAACCATTCAACGTTTGTCCATACATTGGCATCACATGAAATGTTCGAAAGATGAAGCATTTGACATTGAATATCAAAATAATACAAAGCACATTGAAAAAAAGCAAAGAGATCGTTCATGGTGTCTTCTTGGACTCGCTCAGTTGAAGGATGAACGATCTCACGTGACCCAATTGTCTGATGTGCTCTGAGGCCCGTCTCACCTTGGCTGAGCAGATGAAGCAGGATGAGGACTGAACAGGATGAAGCGCGTACACCAAGACTAAGGTTTGCTATGGTGGCACAAAAGCCTTGTAGAAACATAGAGAAACATACCACCCATGGACTCAACTGGGACTGCAGCATTTTCATCTTCAGGATCTCGAGTTGGCCAAAGCCGAGTGGCATGACATTGGAGGTCTGGTCTTTCTGTGTTTGTTCTTTGGCAGAAAAGAGCAGGACTTCCAGTTGAAATACGTTGAACTTGAGAGTCCTTCTTTGGCCAGTCCTTCTTTGGCCACTAGTACCTGAAACACGATGTCCCATCGCTAGCTGAGAGAGTCAAACAGGCCCCTTCTATATACATATTATATATATTTCTACTGTATATAATATAGTTTCTTTTGCAGAGTTTCCTCCCAGGTCTTCTGTTCAAGGGGGATATGCAAACATTTAGGATGCGGTGAACCACTCAAATCACAACTACTTCGATGTTTTCATGTTGCATGATGCACAATTAGCCGGGTGTTCGATAGAGCGGACAACACATAGACCCCATTCTGGCAGCCCACGAGTTGGTTGGCTGGCAGGTTGGGGTAGCAGGCCTGTTGGTTCAAAGGTGGACAACTACCCTCCACAAGCGCGGAGCCAAGTCTTATTGACGAGTGAGGATGAGGATTGCATCCTACTGTACACCAGAGATAGCTGTGCTATGCTGTGCCAACTGGTGCACGAAATCGTTCATTTGTTTCCAGCTTTTGCTTTCACCCAAGTACGCCGAAGTCTGTACCTATATATGCAAGCACTGGTTGGAACTTTAGTGTAATGCGATGTGCGAAGCCTCTTCCACAGGGGGGTTTCATTGATTTCATAGGGAACCCTGCTTTTTGTTATATAATCATCCAGCTGATTTGTGAAGTGCCATCCCTTTCCAAAACTCATCAGCTATAATTTATAGCTTCCCGAACTGATGCAGCAAGCGTCACTACAGCTTTGTGGCATGTTTTCTTGCATCTGGAAGAATACGGGACTATACCATCCCTGGAGTCCGACCATGTTGGACAGAAGCAGTTGCCGGGGTTTGAATGGACCCACCTTATCTCGAAGATTCTCGAAGTTGGGATGACACACTTTGGAACTTCAGCCGCTTTCTCCACGCGACCCGCTCAGGTTGGCTTCGACAAGAGGTCCGACCAGTTGGGTGGGGTGGAGTCAAGAGCCACGTCTCACGTCGACTCACAGCTCTTTGCGATAGTCAGTGGAACCTGTCTATATAAGCAAAAGAACATACTAGATTCGCCAGATTGCCCTCCAGATTAGCGTAGTCTTGCCCCTGGGTTTTTTCAACATGCTAGCAAGTGAATGCGTGTCCCTCAGTAGTGAGGTATTGGTGTGACAGGGTGGCAATATTGTGCCAGGTACTACAAGCTGTATGGAAAGCTCTACGATGCGAAGAAGAAAACCGAGCCTTGATGCCTCCCAACAAGGTTGCAGAGGTGGAGTGCACACGGATTTTGCTGCATGTCAAGGTGCCCCCTCTGCCAAAAACAGTGCATAGAATGCAGAGACTTTGTTTTGGTACAGACATTCCTTGGTCGAGAAGCAGGCATTTACAGTAGTGGTTCAGTCTAGAATATCGAGTGGCGGGTTCTGCAGAAGTCGGCAAGCAATCCCTTGTAAGATGAGCAGAACTACCAATGAAGCTGACTTCGGGACGATACAGCCGGCTTTTTGGCCCACACATCTATTTGAACTTTCTGGCGCTTACTTGTTTTATACACATAGGAACAAAGCCATGGGTGAAGTTTGTGGCTTTGTTCGCCAGCAGACTCATTGACTTGCAACTGCGACATTGACAGTCCAGCTGAACCAACCTATGTCTAGTGAGTATAGTGATACAATAATATTACGTGATCAGTGATCAATGAATATCAATGATCAATGCATGTAACATGTAATGAATCTGCGGAGCAAGGACGCTACTAGGGGCTCCTGGCATCGCTACTAGGAACAAAGACGCTACTAGGAGCAAAAGATAAACATCACGCCTGGTCCGAGTATCCTGAGCATTCTGTCCGGGTCATCCGAGGAGAAACAAAGTGGATGGTCCTGGGATCCCAAGCTTTCCAAGAGGCGCGCGCCCCGCCTCCCCCCCATGCCTGTGTGTGATGTTCCTCCTATGGGAGTATAGAAGTACTACATGGGTCCGCAGATGTCAGCTTGTCAACAGATGCCGGAGAAGATCACCCACCGGGACTGACGAATGAGTACTTTGATCCCCTGGAGAAGCTGCTTTTTTGAGGCATTGGTTCCTTATTGAGATCAATGGATGTTTGTCCTCGCTCGATGCATCTCGATGCAACAGGAAAACATTGAATCACCCGTTGCGGCAATGTATATAGCCCATCAAGACCGTTTGATTCTAGATCTTCAAGAATATATAAGTCATTTTGTGAAGGACTCTTGAATCCAATCTGATAATTTTGAATCATATCGCGAAGTAGCTTCTTGGGTGGCTGATACATCCCCTGCTGCGTTCACCTGGATTTTGACTGTGCATAGGGTCCCGCCATGTAGAATCCAATGCATGCTTCGAGATGGCTTCCTGCCCGGACAACAGACATCCTGCATTACAATCGGTTTTTCTCCACCTGTCAGGTGAGGGTTGTTAGATTCTATGTCAGCCCTATCTCCTCCTTCTCCTCCTCCTTCTTCTCCTTCTCCTTCTTCTCCTTCTCCTCCTCTTCCTCCGCCGGACCCCTCAACCACGACCATCCACGCCCAGTGTTCCCTGCCCGACCTCAACCACGACCATCCGCGCCCAGTGTTCCCTGCCAGACCTCAACCACGACCATACACGCCCAGTGTTCCCTGCCGGACTTCGACCACAGCACACAACCACAAACACAACCACAAACACACAACCACAAACACAACCACAAACACACAACCACAAACGCAACTACAAAGAGACAATCACAAACACACAAGCACAACCACAAACACAACCACAGCACACAACCACAAGCACAACCACAAACACACGACCACAAGCGCACAACTACAAACACAGCTACGAAGAGACAATCACAAACACACAACGACAAACACACAACCACGATCACAACCACAAACACACAACCACAAACACACGACGACAAACACAACCACAAACACACAACCACAAACGCACAACTACAAACACAACTACCACAAATGCATAACCACAAACACACAACAACAAACACAGCCACAAACACAGCGACAAACGCAACCACGATCACAACCACAAACACACAACCACAAACACACAACAACAAACACAGCCACAAACACAGCGACAAACACAACCACGATCACAACCACAAACACACAACCACAAACACACAACCACAAACACACAACCACAAACACAACCACAAACTCAACCACAAACACACAAGTACGATCACAACCACAAACACACAACCACGATCACAACCACAAACACAACGACAAACACACAACTACACACAATCACAACACAACCACAACACACAACCGGAGGACCCAAGCAAAATCGAGAACCACAAAGCTCACCATAGTGTGGGAGCATTCAGTTCGAAGATATGCCAGAGTGACTGTGGTCGGATGCAATTCCAGATCTGTTGGCGCAGCTGTTTGCAAAGAGACTTGAGACAGGCAACATCCTACTGCAAGTAAAGTACATATTACTACTCCTACTACTTGGGCCCCGGAAGCTTCCAAGTTTCGGGCCCCGAAGCTCGGGCCCCGAGCTGCGCACTACAATTGCAACTACTAGTACTACTACTTACTACTACTTACTACTACTACTACTACTACTACTACTACTACTACCTACTCCCTACTACCTACTACCTACTACCTACTACCTACTACCTACTACCTCCTACCTGCTACCTACTACCTACTACCTACTACCTACTACCTACTACCTACTACC
>CAXAMN010001370.1:451952-463759 GCA_963970005.1 Durusdinium trenchii
AAAAATTTACGTAAATTTAATAGTAAATCCAATTTAGGTTATGAGTAAATCCAATGTAGGTTATTAGTAAATCCAATTTAGGTTATTAGTAAATTTTTTAGGTTATGAGTAAATTTTTGCGAGCATGATTTTGAAGCAGAAAATGTCTCTATTTATGTGAGTTGGCTTTCTCCAAAGAGGCAGGTTTTCTACAGGACAACATGTACTTGAGGATATTTGCGCTATGGATTTTTGTTTTTGTTGACTGAGCATGCCAGGAGGTGTGGACTTTGCCTTTACTTGAAGGGATTGCATTTACTTGAGCATGTGTACCCTTCTTGACTTGAACAAAACATTTTTACTTGAGGGTGTCTACTTGAGGGAGTAAATTTACTTGAGGATATGTACTTTTCTTCACTTTAGGAAGAAGAGCATTCTCTGATTCTCTGATGGTTTTTGCCAGTGTGAGGGTGCATGTTTTATGTGAGAGATCTTTTGGCTCTGTGAGAAGAAGAAAAAGAAGAAGAACAAGAGACACCTCAGCAAGAAGGAAACAAGCAGTGAAAGCGCAAAGCTGACAAGATTCTTGGACTGAACTTTAAACAAGTTTGCTTGTTGAAAATTAATTGTTCAAGTTTGTATTAACTGCAGCAAATGAACAAGAGTTATGTCAATGTTGGCTTGAAACCATTGTCAGGAGGCGTGACCGCATCAATGCCATGATGGACTTGATGAGGACGCTGCAAGATGACAGCAGTTCATCTCTGGAATCCTTGGAGTGAAAAAGACACAAGCAGCCTTTGGGGTAGAGTTGAGGGCACGCATTGTGACATGATGTTGAGAAGCTGTTACATGAAGAAGATCTGACTTTACTTGAGAAGCTTTTACATGAGGGTGTGACTTTACCTGTTGAGCTTTTACTTGAGGATGTGATTTCACTTGAGCATGGCACACTTTACTTGAGCATGGCAGACTTTACTTGAGCATGGCACACTTTACTTGAGCATGGCAGACATTACTTGAGGATGGTTTTACTTGAGTGTATTTTACTTCAGTGGTTGAGACTTTGTGTAAGTATACTTTACATGAGGACGCCATTCAACTTGGAATTGTGTGCTTAGTCTTGTTTAGTTTTGTTGTGAGTTGAAGTGTATTTGATATGTATTTATGAAATTTAGTTCAAAAAACTAGAAATTTAAGAGAAAATATTGATGAATTCTTGATGAACTTTTGATGCACTTTTGATGCACTTCTGATGTACTTTTGATGTACTTTTCAAAAGTGTATACACTTTAGAAGTGCATCAAAAGTGCATCAAAAATTCATACAATTTTTTGACAGATTTTATGAAAAGCTATGATATTCTGCATCATATTGTCAGCAAAAAGATATCTAGCATTCTTGCGGGTTTATCCTTTACCTGAGAATGTAATGCTTTTGCACAAAGAGTTGATCAGCATTGTATGTTGTTCAATTTGAAGTTGGCTTATCCTTTACCTGAGAATGCAAAGCTTTTGCACAAAGAGTTGATCAGCATTGTATGTTGTTCAAATTGAAGTTGGTTTATCCTTTACCTGAGAAGGTAATGCTTTTGCACAAAGAGTTGATCAGCATTGTATGTTGTTCAAATTGAAGTTGTTGAGAGTTTACTGCACAGCTGGCTTATTGGTTGTTGTTTACTTTTGCAGCTAGATTGGTCTCAAAGAGCTTTGAGAGGTTTGAAAGATAGGCGCAGTAGCTTGTTGGCATTGGCATGGCAGAGGAAGAGATCCCCATGGGCCAAGTCACTCCTGAGGAGAAGGACGATGGTGTAGTTGAAGAGCCCAGTACACCTGTGAAGCAAAGGCCAGCTTCCAAAGCAAAGACCCCAAAATCCAAGAGCCCAAAAGCAAAGAGCCCTAAAGGGAAGAAGCCCAAAGCAAAAGGAAAGAGCAAGCCAAAGCCAAAGCCAAAGGCAGGCTCTTTAAAAAGGCCTGCTGCCAGTGGAGAAACCGTACAGCCAAAGAAGAAGCCAGCAGCTCATGGCTGGGCAGCAGGGTTGCAGGAGGATCAGGAGGAGGAAGCACTAGAAGTTGAAGAGGATGAACCAAGAGAATGTCGAGGAGGAGGAGGAGGAGGAGCAGGACAATGCAGACTTCTTCGAGTGCGATGAGGCCAAGAAGGACAGGTCGAAGGACAACAAGTTCAAGGCCTTGTTGTCTGAGGGCTCTCTGCCAGACTATGTTGTGCAGGCTTGGAAGAAGACCTTGAGCATGAAGAAGGGACGCACAGAAGAACAGCGCAAGATAGTGAACCAAGTCCTGGACAGGACAAAGGATGGAAAGCTCATGGTGCTTATACCCAAGATATTTTTCTTGCGCTTGTCTTTCCTGCGTGCTTATACCTGAGTGTGTGTGCTTGTGGTTTTATCCAAGTGTCTCTACTTGTGGCTATATGTTTTACAAATTACTTTCTTCAAAAGATGTGTTTTAGATGCAGTTTTGAATATTTGCAAATCAAAACGTAATGAAAAAATAGGAAAACCCTTAGTGAAGACCAACCTAAATAAATTTAGGTTGTACCTAAATCAAATTTACATTTACTAACCCATTTACACTTTTTGCCACCTAAATTCATCAATTTACGTAAATCCAATGAAAATGTAAATTTACTAATTTCGGTGACTTAGGGTCCTGTTCTTCTTCTGTGTTGTGGGTCGTGGCGATTGCGGTTGCGGTTGTTGTCGTTGCTGTTGGTTCTCGTTGCTGTTGTTGTGGATCCGAACTCGAACTCGAACTGGTCCACCCCCCCTTATAAGTCTCTTAGTCGCCGATCCGAACCCGAACTCGAACTCGAGCCCGTCCACCCCCCCGGGTCGATAATTGTGTTGTCGATCCGAACTCGAACTCGAACTCGAACTCGTCCACCCCCCCTGGCTCGATAATTGTGTGTCGATCCGAACTCGAACTCGAACTCGAACCGGTCCACCCCCCCGCGGCTCGATAATTGTGTGTCGATCCGAACTCGATCTCGAACTCGAACTCGAACTGGTCCACCCCCCTCTCGCTCGATCCACGCAATCTCGCGCATCGAACTCGAACTTGAACTCGAACTCGAACGGGATCAGTTAGAACATGTTAGAACTAGCTGGGGCACGGCCTGTACGCCTTGGTACAGGCAGTGCTTCGGGATCCTGAAGTAGGACCATGTAGACCACCAAAGGACATCTTTTGATTTGTGATCTTCCACCAAAGATGCTTTCACCTGAGAAAACGATAAGAGTAGAAACACGATAACATGGTTTCGCGAGGTCTTGCAAAAGACACGGGGTTTTTACAACACCCCACCTTGTGTTTCGGATTTTTGTGTTTGCTCTTCGCGAATGTTTTTTTGCCAATGTTTGCCAATAATATCATCATATATCATCCAAGAACCTTAATTATCGACATGTGTCCGCGTCATCTACATCTCTTTTCTCACGTTTTTCTCATCGTGCATGTCAGGGCATCTTTGACCTCCGGGTGGGGGGTTGGGGGGGGTTGGGCGGGGGGTTAATGACGACGCTCCGTGAGTCCAACGCCGTCGGCATCTTTACATCATGCATTTTGTTGCATCGTGCGCCTCGTTGTGCCAAATGCTCGTCGCTCGTGTTCTTTTTACTACGTGTTTTTTCCTTTTCGTGAAGGGCTACGATGGTTTGCTCCTGTCGATGGTTCAAGGTTTCTTTCCTTTTGGCGGGCAGCATGGCTGCCCTAAGTGGTTGCGGCGCTGTTTGCCTAGTGTACATCTTGTAGAGGTTTTACACGTAGATCTTTTAGATCAACACTTACCTTTTCTTTGTAGTGGACTAAGTTTGAACACTCATTGTAGACGAGTCCCGTCACTGGATGTGAACACTGGTTCCATAGATGGGTTTCGGGCTCGTGCGAAGACGGCAATTCCCACCTCCATGCACACGCTAACCAATTGGTGAAGTCAACCCGCAAATCTTCAAGTTTTTGCAAAGGTGCTGTTGGAGGTGGGAAAACACAGGCAAACTTTTTTTTTGCAGGACACGCCGTTTCAAACATTGTTGGACGCTGACTGAAGAAGCTGTCCGACAATTATGCTTGACTCGAGTTGTTCAAACCTTCGTTTCGCTGTAGCGAAATAGCAGAATGCCCTTGAATCCTTCAAGCAAAGAACAAGTTTAAAGGATGAATTTGGATGAACATGTGTATTTCGCTGCAGCGAAACGCGAATTTGACGTGAAACACAGCACATTTGAGTTGAGACGCGCAAGGCTCTTTGTTTCGGAAGTCAATTGTTCCGAAACGCATGTTTTCAGACCTTTTTGAACCCAGTTAAAGGTTGACGACACAAGCAACGCAAAATCGTAGGTCAGCACGGCGGGTTGTTTTTGTAGCTAGTAGGCGAGATCTTGGACTGTCCAAATGCTGGGAAAAACGCATTGATCATACAGTCTGTTGTACAGTCATAAGCCATGCAGTAAGCACCACTGTATCTTTTCTTTTACGCATAGACTGACTCCTTTCGGAGGCAAGTGAGGGATGTACTTCTTTGTGATTGTGGGTCAGAAGAGAAACGTTTCAGCTGACATTGTTGGGTGGACGAATGACATCCAATGAACTAAAATTCAATTCTGAGGTTCCAACAAGTTCCAACCTGCATTTGCCCCTCCCTCCTTCTTTAGGCCTGGCCAATTGGGGCGAACGATGCCTCGAGTGGTGAATTTCACCATTTGGCCGGGAACTCAGCTGGTCGTGACCACGGATAGCATCAAAGTGACACATGAGGGGTCAGTTGAATGGATATGTCAACGGGATAAGGCTCATCAGATGAAAACACAACTGTTTGGGATCAATTACCAAGACAATTCTGTTATTGCTGCATGTCACTGCTCAAGGAATTATTCCCCCAGACCTGATGTGTCTCCCGCAAACAATGCCAGCCTATTACTAGACCCCACAACTGCTAAAGAAACACCTTCAACTCCAAGACACGTATGACCTCATAATAAGTAAATAGTAAGACGTGCAAACTCACCGAAGGTGATCGCATCTTATTTATGCAGACTTTGGCTCTGAGAGGGAGTGGTGGGTTCCGTCATTCATTTGACGGTGCTTGCTGCTAGGGGGGAAGCCGGTAGCTAGTTGTTTTGATTATGCCATGGATGTCAGTGATCTTGAAGAGTCTGAGCCTTTCCCGCCGGCACCTCCAGAATCATTTGATGCAGCTCCGATTGATCCTGTGACAAGTCCTTTGAGTGGTGCACAATTCGGGGATCTAGTGAGATCAGCTGCAGTTGACACAGGGCCATCGTCTTCAGACATGAAACAGCTATGGGAAAGTGGGTTGATGAAACTTATTTTTGGCAAAGATGATTTCATTCCCAGCTTGCCTGAAGTGCAGGCCCATCCAATGCCCGTCCAGGAACCCGTGACTTCGACTTCTTTGAGTCCAAGCTGTGTTGAGCCCAGTGTCTCTGGGCCCAAAGCTGACTCAGTCTTCCTTAAGTGCATCAGGAAGATTGCGGATGTTGACTATTGGACCAAGCAAAGAATCCATGAAGAAAGCTGCAATCAATAAGTTTGCAAACCTGATCTCCATGAACCCCGTTGCATTTTATATTGGGAAGGTTGTGCAAGCGGAGTCTTGTTTCTACGACTTCACCGAGAAATTAGTTGAGAACCTCGAAGTGATCTTTGGCTTGAAGTCTGCTGCAATTTTGAACAAAAGAGCAAACGCGCTCTTTCTGTATGTGAAGGCCTCGGTCGACCAAAACAAATCCCCCTTTCCAATTCGTGAAGCTGATGTAGCCAGTTATTTCTTCCAGCTGAGAGGAGAAGGGAACTTCACGTCTAGAGCCTCCACTTTTCGTGAGTCTTGGAGGTTTTGCCATTACACCCTAGGCCTCGAAGGCGCCTTGGAGGCTTGCAACAGTGCGAGAGTGAAAGGAGCATCTGATTCGATGTTGGCCGAAAAGAAAACATGGCACCCAGCTGACCCTTTCACTGTCGAAGAAGCGCAAACTTTTCACCGGCATATGGACGACGCTTCGGCTTCGATTTTTGACAGGTTGGCATCAGGTAGAGTTTTGGCCATGATCTATGGCCGTTGCAGAGCCTCTGACCTCAATGCCATTGAGACAGTTCACCAAGATTTCGACGCCAATTGCGGATATCTGGAACTTGGTACGACCACTCACAAGACTGCCAAGAAAGCTCACTTGAAGACAAAGTTGCTTCCGATCGTCATTCCGGCTTTCGGCGTCACAGGTGATTGCTGGGCCAAAAAGTTCATGGCCATAAGGGCAGCTGCTGGCATAGGGCCTCATGCGTCCAGGACTCCGTTGACACCAGCCCCAATGATTTCCAAAGTTGGGACGGTGGATTGGTCAACGAGGCCGCTTGACTCCGGAGAGATCACGGAGTTCATCAGACGGGTGTTGAACCCTTCTGAGAGTAGCTGCAGAAAGCTGTCTTCGCATTCCTGCAAAGCAACAGCATTGTCTTGGTTGGCAAAGTTTGGAACACATCGTGAGGACAGGGACGTGCTCGGAAGGCATGTGAGCGCTATTGAAGGCGCCGGGCCTTTGTACTCCAGAGATCTCATCTCGTCTCCCTTGAGGCAGCTTGACAAAGTCATCATGCTCATTCGAGATGGGAAGTTCAGGCCGGATGCAGGAAGGTCTGGAATGATTGTAGTCGATGCAGACAATGATCACGTGCTGGTCCTAAGCAGTGACGATGAGCAGCCTTCAAAGAAGGCCAAGTCAGGACCAATCGAGGTGAAGGACGAGCCAGACTGGACAGAAGTTTTCAACCAGTGGGATTGGGAAGAGCTGTCCAAAAGTTCTAGCTCTTCTGACACTGAATCATCTGGCGACGAAGCAATTGCTTTGAACTCCAGCTCCATGACCCAGGTTGCTGATGTGATGTCGGAGGGCCTTGAAGCGTATCGCCATCGAACCTCCCGACTTGTCCATGCATGTGAATCCACGTTTTATGAAGGGCTTGGTTACCGCTACACCCGTTGCGGTAGGAAGGTTTCACAGAATTTTGAGAAGCTTGATGAGTGTCCAAAAGCTTGCGTGACATGCTCTCACTGTTTCAGGAAGTAGAGATCGACTTGGAGCTCACGACTGTCACCGCCCCGAAAAAAAAAGCATCTGAATGCTTTTGAGTTTGTTTCAAGAAACGTAAAAACGAGAGTGTGTGGGCATGTTCAAAGGTGCACTCTTTTGCTTGCAACTGGATTTCATTTGTATTGCTGACCGACTCCTGGAGAGTCTTGAATGAGCCTGAAGCTCAATAGGCCCCTGAAGTGCCGCTTGATTTCCGGTTGAGAGCTTCCTGACGAAGCATGAATGGCTCCAGCCCTGATGGCATGGAGAGACAGGGTTTGTTCAGCTTAATGGAACCAAGCTTTATTTGTTCTGTTGTTTGACGGCTGCGATCTTTTCCTTTTCACTTGTTTTCTTTGAGGGACGCTGAACTTTTGACAGCTTGTTTTGTTTTAACGAAACGTGTGACAGGAATTTTTGACTTTGTGAACCACTTAGGTGGACAGACTGAGCCATGTCCCTCCTCATTGATTGTAAGGTGCAGTTTGAGACAAGGGCTGTAGAAGTTGGCTTAGGAAGGCCTCTGATCACTGCCTTAACCGGTCAGGGACCCGACACTCTTTCCAAATTGGCATACTGGATCGGGCAGCCGGGGGTCCCTCTGGACGATGACAAGTTTGATCGAGCCGTTCAGGCATTGACTGGATCCGCGCCCTCGATAGGAGATGCAGCATCCCTGAAAAGGCTCCTCTTCGAGGCGCAGGCGTTGACAATTCAGTCTTTGAAGAACACAGTCGAGGCCCCAGGGACTGAGAGCTCAACGCCGAAAAGAATTCCCATCGCAGAGGGGGAATCTAGATTGGCAGCGCTTCGAACTCGAATCACTGGCTTGATTATTGAAGGAGTGAATGAACCAGCCGTTAGCCTTTTCGAGCAGACACAGCATCAGTATGAGCAGAAGACCATTAAATATTTACCTCCTGAGAAGTGCCCATCACGAGAATTCGAGATAGTCCAGATGAAGCCAGTGAAGCAGTTGGTCGTGCATGGGGGAAACGTTGTTGTAGGGGAGACCTTGTCCATGCCCGACACCACGGTCAATTCATCCTTACTTGTCCAGCAAGCATTCATTAGGCGTGCCTTGGCATATGATTTTTCGGACCTGATCAGCTTCAGTGTTTCTCAGCGTTACATCGACACCCTTTTCAGGCACATGACCCGTGAGGCCCCACCAGGGTATCGTCAAGTCACCCTGTGCCAAGTGATCCAGGCCGACAAGGCCGTCTTCGCAAAGTTGGCCGAATTGGGGTCGGGGATAAGGAGAAATGCTGCTGGGAATAGGCCCTTGGACGCCAGAATCATGGAAGCCTTACAGTCCTACGAGGTTTCATTCCATCTATTTCCACTTGCTATCCCTGAAAGGCCATTGAAGCAGGATTGGAAAGAGTCTCCATATTGGCGCAACCAAGCCGAAGGAGACAAAGGAGGCAAAGGAGATCATGACAAAGGCAAAGGCAAAGGAAAGCACAAGTCCAAAGGAAAGCGAACGGAGCATTTTGCCACATGGATGCCACCAGGTTTGAAAGGAGGAAAACCCTCCGACAAGGATGGGAAGCCGATCTGTTTCAATTACAATCTGAACAATTGCAATGCAGCAGAGCCAGGTGGTGAGTGTCCCAGGGGCCGTCACATTTGTTGCAAGTGTTTTGAGGTGCATCCGTACGCTGACGTGCACAAGCAGGACGCGGGCAGCGCCGTGAAGGCAAACTGACTAACGCGTTTGGCCGATTTGCATGCTAAGCCATTGAACGATGCGCTTATAATTGAGATCTTTGCCGGCTCAGCTGGAGTGGCCTAGAGTCTTCATTTGGGATCGACAAATCTCGTGCAAAATTCAGCAAGGCACCTGTCATAGAACTTGATCTCGAGACGCCTGAAGGCGTACGCTTGGTGATGGAGTTCTTGGCCTCCCCACGGGTTGTAGGAGTCTGGATGGCTCCGCCGTGTGGCACATGCTCTCGAGCCCGGGAGATTGACAACGGGGGGCCCCAGCCCCTCCGCTCCGATCACTGGCCCGACGGGCTTCCGAACTTGGGGCAGGCCGATCGTGCCAGAGTCTTTTCGGCTAATAAGCTGTACACACTCACTGCAAAAATTGCAGACTACTGTTTTTCGAACGGGTTGCTCTTAGTGATCGAAAATCCCGCTCGGAGCATTTTTTGGCTGACCACATGTCTTGTTTGCCACATTTGTATTTTCAGTGTCATGTTGCCTGCGCGTACGGAAGTAAGAGACCGAAGAGAACCATGTTGGCTTTCAACCACCCGGCATTCATGCAGATACGCCTCGGTTGCCCGGGAGTTCGACCGGGCCAGCATGTTCATGCGATATGGGGCAAACAGTATGTGAACAACCGCCTCATCTTTGCAACCCATGAAGAAAAAGAGTATCCTCAGGGTCTTTGCTCTGCTGTGGCGCAAGTGTTTCTGCAGATTTGTCAGGAGTATGGTCTCCTTTTGCCACCAACCTCCATGGAAGTGGCCGCAACCGAACAATACCTTCTTGTTCAACAGGCCAAGGTTGTGTCTCACGCTTTTGCAAGGACCAAGCTTCCACCCTTGGTGTCTGAGTACGCAAGAGTGATCACGGCGCGGCGCCGTAACCTCAGTACCCTTTAAGCAATACACACCTTTGGCCATTCCCGCAGTTGATGAACACCATTGTGCTCTTGAAATACCCCCCTTCTCACGCCTTTTGCAACGCCCTCTCCTCAAAAGGGGAGATGCTGGGGAGACCGTTGCCGAAGTTGCAGAAAGTTGCAGGCATGTCTGGGGGGTGCACTGGTCCGACACAGATTTCATGCTTGAAGCTGCAAGGCTTGGTCACCCCAAGTCTTTCCTTAATGCCCTGCCCGCAGAATTGAGAGACGCAGTGGACCGCAATGTTGACTTGCGTCCGCGTGATCTTGCTTTGAGTAGGGTAAATTGGTTCAAGTTTTGGATTCGCAGGGCCGGTGAACTAAATGCAGCCGAGCTTGAGCTTCACAAGGGTTTCGACAATGATGCAAAGAAGGTCATGGCAGGCAAGCGCATCCTTTTGTTTCAAGAGATCCTCGAATCCATAGGGTACCATGATGCAGAAGCAGCCAACCTCCTCGTCGAAGGAGTGCCACTGGTAGGAGCAGTGCCGGAGTCTGGAGTCTATCCCAAAGTTTTTAGGGTGGCGGAGCTCAGTGTCGAAACTTTGAAAGAGCAAGCGCACTGGTTCCGCCGGGGGATTCTTGAGAGGACTCGGTCATCAGGTGATGAGGCTTGCGATGCTTTTGTGTGGCAGGAGACTTTGAAGGAGGTAGAGAGGGGCTGGCTCAAAGGCCCCTTTTCCGAAGAGAGCTTGCCCGAAAGCGCTTCGATATCCCGCAGGTTTGGCATTTGGCAAAAATCTAAGTATAGGTGCATTGACGACTATAGTGCTTCTCTGGTAAACAGTACTTGCACGGTCTTAGAGAGTCCCTTGTTGCATTCAGTTGATGTTTCCGCCGCCCTGATCGATCATTGGGTGCATCGCCTAGAGGGTCAGGCAACCCAAGGTCTTTTGGCAAGGAGCTTTGACTTGAAGAGTGCATACAGACAATTGCATTTGAAGAGTGAGCACAGAAGTCAGGCCTTCAGAGTGTTTACGCTTTCCTTCGGGTGGCCAGAGCAATATGGTACATCGCCGTGAAGTGCTTGTCAATTTGTTGGACAAATTTCTTCGACGATTTCCTCGCATATTCAGGTATTGAATTAGCCTCTTCGACGCAAGACGCCGTAGACCTGCTCTTTCGTTTGCTTGGATGGAGAGTAGCCGAGGACAAAGGAGCCCCTTTTTCCAGCACTTTCTCTTGCCTAGGTGTGTCCATTTGTTTGGAGGGTTTCTCGTCTGGAGCCATCACGATTTCGAACACACTTGAACGCAAGGAGGAATTGGCAAACACCATTAGACAGATTCTAGAAGTAGGCAAACTCAGTGCTTCTCATGCTCAGAGCCTCAGGGGACGCATGCAGTTTGCTGAAAACCTATTCATGGGAAGGATGGCGCGTAGGGCTTTGGCAGCAGTCACTGAGCATTCAGTCTTGAGGCGATCCGATGTGTCCTTTGCCTTACGATGCCACTTAGAGGACTTTCTTAATGATCTTCTAGTTGGAAGGGCAAGAACTTTGAGAGTTTGCACGCGTGACACACTCTTTCTCTTCACCGACGCCTGCTTTGAACCCGATAAGCCCAAGCCGGTTGGAATTGGTTGTGTCTTGGTTAGCCCCGAAGGTGTTCCTCTTTGAGTTCATTTCAGGTTCCCCAACGCAAGCTGTTTGTGAGTTCTTAGGACAAGGTGTAAAGAAGACCATTATCTTTGAAGCCGAGATGTATGCTCTTTTGGTAGGTCTTAGAGCTTGGAGCCACAGATTGTCATCTCGTCAACTGGTCGTTTACGTAGATAACGACGCGGTAAGGGGTGCAATTGCAAATTCCTACGAGAAGCTAGGTGCAGTTGGAGTGATGCTCGACTGCATAAATAGTCTCGAAGCTTGTCACCAGTTCTTGATGTGGATAGCAAGGGCGCCGTCGAAGTCGAATGTAGCAGACGGACCTTCTCGAGACGAGACCAGAGCCTTGACTGAGATCGGCGCCGTGCGTATTGACTTTCCACTTGACCTCGCGCCTTTTCGTGGGCTTCCTGAAGTGGGGGAGGACGTTGAGCCCCGCTGAAAAAGGAGCGCTTCAGTTGCACACAAGTTGAAAGAAATAA
>CAXAMN010001370.1:463769-475047 GCA_963970005.1 Durusdinium trenchii
CCGCTGAAAAAGGAGCGCTTCAGTTGCACACAAGTTGAAAGAAATAAACGTTCCTTCAGAATGGCTTCCTTAATGAAACAATTGGTGACAAAGCATCAAAAACTTCCTCATGTGGAAGCTTTTCAAGACATCCTAAGACCAAAGGCAGGGGTTCCGAGTCTTCCGTGTTCCTATGAGCCGATCTGAGGGTTGGGGGCTTTTTCTGCCTTGTCTCCTATGTGATCGTTATTGCCTCCAGCTCAGCAACAGGATGCAAAGGTTATGCTTGTCCAGGGGATGGACACACACACAGATCACACATACACAAACACAAACGCAATAAGCCTCGATGAACAAGGAAAGTTTGTGCTTCCTTGACTCGCATTGACTGCGGCGAACCAGTAGATTAGATGTGTAAAGAGGCTGTCCCTTCGTAAAGTTAAAGTTCTCATGTCATGGGCGGCAACTAGTGCTGGGACTGGTGTGAAATGGATGCAAAGGCCACATTGCTACCTTGTGAGCAAAAGCCCGGTAAAACATCGTTAGAATGATCCTGAACTTCTGAAGGGTTTTTCTTTTCGCTTTGCGTGCTACACAAAGTGGCTTGGCTTTGTCTTCGTTCAGGCTGACTGTGGAGGCCCCTTACTACATCTCCAGTCCTGGCGATTGAAAGCCTTGTCCTCCGTGCTGGTGGGAATTGGGAGAAGACGTCTCCCGCAGCAGGGCAAGGGAAATCGCTTTCTTTCTTGGTAATAAATGATTGTTATTGGGTGGAACGGTTTGTTGATTCTGGCCAGCAAAGTGTGTCCTTTGTTCATCCAGATGTGCGGTGTGCCCCTATCACCGCTTTTGGTTGAACAGCAGCAGTTTTGCCAATTGGGTTTGCTGCTCAAGACTGCATCACGTTTCCATATGTTCACTCACCTGCGCTTGCCGCTCTCCCGATAGTGCAAATTACTTACGGGAAATCCGTGCATCATGATCATCATGTTGAAATTCGCGAGCCACACGTTCAAGATTGACTCCCTGTTTGTTGTGTGTGTGCTGAATCCACTGCCTCACATTCCACTATAAAATGTGGTCTTTCATTGGCACTTTGAGGGGATCCTTTTAGATCCTTTTAGTAGTTCTGCAGTCTTTCTAGGAATGCCGCTCCAACTGACCAGCCGCTCTCCGAATTAAATTTTCTCAAAAGAAATCCAAGTGCAAAAGAATCTGCTTGGCAGCCTTTAAAGATCTTTTTAAGTCAGGTTGGCTTCCTCCGTCCAGATCCACCCCCGTGCCATCTGAGTGGACAGGTTCTGCCTTTGTGCTTCTTGGTTTGGAGCTAAGCATGCTCGAGAAACAAGAATAGGCATCATTTGCTGTACATGCTTATTCCGCCCATGCCAAGAAACTACGGTATGAGTCTGTGCGATTCAGATTTATCTGAATTACAATAAGTGCCCTTGAGCATGCACACTAAAGGCGAGGCTCATGAAGGGTTGCTTAGCCTGTTCTGCTAGGGACTCCCAAGCGACAGGCTCCGGCTACTTTGATGTCCCAAGCACACCAAAGAAGAAAGAAGAACTAACATCGTAGGGCAGTTTGTGGTGTCCTGCACCTTCGGTTGTTTCCGAAGCACTTCAGGACCTGCGGAAACGCTGATTGATTGGTGCTTGAGCTAGGAGTTTCTTCTGTTTGGATGTGCGTGTCAATGCTCCTTTGGGACTCTCAGGGCATCCTGAACATCGTCCTGAGTCTAGAATCTCCATGAGTCAGCAAGATATAGATCATGCCCCATCATACCTCATCAGCGCTCCGGAAAGACCCCGACACGCGATTCAATCGCATCACGTCTGCTCTGGGCCTCCGCCGGTGAGCGGCCCAGGATCAGCGCTGGCTTTCCATGACCTCGTCGATGTCGGTGGCAGCTGTGTTGGTAGCAGCATGCTGAGAGCTTGAAGCAACAAGACTTAGGACTCTAAGAATTAGCTTCCAGGCTCGTAAGCTAGAGGAAGTTCACCAGGTGAACCCTCCAAAGAAGGAAATTCGCTCTATCTAAATCTACTCTCCAGTGTGGTGCCAGATCATCCCATTCTGTTCACACACAGAGATTTCCGCACAGGTGAAACTAATCAGATGCATGATTTTGGCCATGTAGCAGACACAGCCGGTTGGAAGGTGCAGACTGCGTCAAGGACAGCTGCAGAGCTATTCAGAAGGTCTTATTCTATTCTGCCAGGTTGAGGTCTCTTCAGGCAACACCATCACGCCAGCAATGTGACCGTGAACCGATAATAGGCATTCATATAGGCTTTTAGACGGGGTCCTGCTGGCCTGGAGGAACTTTGAAGGTTCGGTGCACTGAAGATGTCTATATACGGTGTTCAACCAACACCCAGGTGAGTCAATACATGACGTATCAAGTACACTGTTACATACTCTCCCAAGGGGTTCACTTCCACAACATTTGAACATCTGGTGGATGTATCACTGCCCAAAGAGCTAAGTTGCTCTGAATTGCATTGGAAGCAGCCGACATGCGAGACCGCTCAGCCAGCTCAGGTCTTTGGGCTACTCATCCAGTTGTCCCATGCGGAGGCCCAGGCCCCGTGTGCCAAACTGCTGATTGACGACCCAAGCTGATTTCTGGTATTGTGAGACAAGAACAAAGGTGTAACTAAGGGTAGGGTGGACCTTGATTGTTACTCGAGACTCATGGTTGTGAATCTAAGGGTGTGCAAAGACGTAGGATGTGCCATCCGTGATGCAAATTCAGTGTCCTGGCCACTGGCTGCTGTATAAATTCTGTGCACAGTGTCCTGGTTTCCGCTACTTTATGGGAGCCAGAGCAGGACTGTAAAGACCGCAACACTTGCTTTGACAAATCAAGGTGTATGACTCCAAATGCATTGACATCGGATGCTATATGTATATATATATATTTATTTATTGTATTATATAGTTTCCTCTTCATTCATCGCACAAGGCAAGTGGGATAATTGCGCACAATTCAGACATACTGATCCGCGTTTCGCTGGAGCCTTGGTTGGTGTGCACTGTGTGCACAAATTCCTGTGAGGCTTTCGGTCAGTCCAACATAAAAGGATCAATAATGCCCCCGGGATGAGCACTGGCTCTTCAAGGCCCATTTTTGGCTCAAACTGTAGCCTGCGGCATCCCGCGGCCATGGCTCGAGTCTGGCGCCCAAGACACTGCATAGGAGTATATAGGAGTTGTTTCTGCTGAAAACAGCGCTTTGGCGCTTTGGCGTTGATGAACACTCTGCCTTTCCAATGACCATTGATTGAAAGATACCTGAGCACCAAACTATTCAGCTTCAGCGTTGTTGGTCAGCAGCCCTGCCTGGGTAGAAGAAGCCCATGTTCAGATGTCGACTTCATCCTCCACCTGGTTTTCTAATTGCCTTGATTTCCAAACGCACCATCATTCAACTCAAAATTCAGAAACAACTCCAGTCAGGAACGTCCAAGATCTCCGTTTAGGGTGCAGATTGCTAGCTTCAGTTTCCCTAAAAATCTAGGAGCCAAATGAAATAGTACGAGCGCTTCTTCAAGGAAGCTCCCCCTGGAACCTTCCTTGAAGAAGTGTGAGCTATCCTGCGTCCAGTAGCTACAGTAGTAGCTACTTAAGCTACTAGCTACCATTCTACTTCTGCTAGCTACACCTCTTCTACTAGCTGCCTACCCCCCCTAAAAAGAGAAAAGCACTTTCTTATCATCGCTTCACACGTTCCGTCACGTTGCCTCTAACAGGTGCGTCGAGCTCCCTTGTCCTTTGTCGTCCTCCTGGGTGGCTGTGGCTTTCTCGGGACGCGGCTCCCGGCCACGAACCGTGTCCTTCGGCATGCGTCAAAGCAACCCGCCAGGGCCTTAGAAGCCGAGCATGGGTTTGTACGCTTGCACCGGTTCTGGGTTGACAAGTGTTCCTTAAAGATGTTTTCTTGGGCTTTTCCGAATCAAACATTGACATGTGACAGCTTCTCAGATGGTTGTCCTTGTTTGGGTCCTCCTAGCTTTCTCGTGACATTGCACTCTTCAGAAACCGGGAATGAAGTTTGAATACCAGAACTCTGGCATTTCGGCAGGGGGCATGTGAACACATTGTCTTTAACATGACCCAGACTCAGGCTGAGCTACCTACTGTATATATTTATATCAATGTCTTTTATACCAATACAGGTCATTTTAGAAGTTTTTCCAAGGAGTTGTTCCCATAAACACTTCCTAGTCTCCTATGCTCACATAGCCTCACTAGTTCGCGAGCGGCGAGGGGAACATCAGAAGCAAACTGTACTTCATGACAATATTGAGCATGACGATCCAGTTAATGCATGAGACCTCTCATGTTTGTTGCACTGAAAAAGCCCTGCGGTGCGTTTGCAAGCGCTGCAGTGAGACTTCATAGTTTGCTTTGGTACTAGCATCTTGAATCTAGGCCTCGCACGCGTGAGAGATGCTTTCACTGCCTTTTTGCGTTTGACTGTTTGACTTGTCTCAGTTGGGCGCCAATCCAACACGTATCTGAATGTATCAGCTGAAGGTACATTGATTTCTTGAGTCACACCATGGATGACCCCCGTGGCTAGTACACCTAGTTGCTAATACACCCAGTTGCTATTCATGCTTGTTATGCATCCCATTCACAGCAGCTAGTCTGTCGCGAGGGCACCTGTCTAACACAGTGGTTTGCCAGCCATAAACCCAAATGGTACAGCTGAGTGTTGCAACAGAATCTGAATGGACTCTTGGGATAAGCAACCAGTTCCTGTTTTCTTCACGATGGTTCGAGTTCGGAGCGAGGTACTCGAAGCAGAGGCAAGGGGTGCGCGATTTAACCTGATATCGCTGATGTGATCAGAATTTCCCAGACGTGCGGAGTTTGCCGTTTGTTCGCTTTTCGAAAAGCAGCGGAAGAACTCAATCCGCTTAATTTGTGCGCCTGCTTTTGAGTAGGGACTTGACGAGACACACAACGGTTTGGGGGACTCAAAACCAGCTGCTGGAACATGCGTGGCCTCTTGATTTGACAGTCCAGTGACTTTTGAACTGTAACGTTTTGCGGGTCAAGGGCTTCAAGGGGTTCAAGGGCCTAGGGCGGCCAAGGGGTCAAACTTGTCGATCTCCATATTGCCTCATTGCAAAAGGTGGCGTTGCTAGTTGTTGCTCAGACTTGCAGCATTGCCCTGGCAGGAAGTGGAGCCAACTTCCTTCTCCATGGTGGTGGGAGGTTCCTCAACAACAATGTTTGTACCGTCTCTGTTGAATTTGGAGGTGTTGATTGGAAGCTTTTCAAATTGTTGGAAAACACGGACAGAAACAGTTCGCAAGGTCGGAACTCCCTTTGTGAGCTTCTTGATTTGGGGTGCCACAAGTGTGTGTCTTCTTTAGCTGTTTTGATCCATCAAAATCCAACGATTGATGTACACACAATACATGACTGCTCGATGTTGTCATTGCCTGGAAAGGCAGGGTTTGAGGGGTGATGAAGAACGCACCCGCATCGTGTCCAAGGTCCTGCCGCAGAGCCACAAAGAAAGGCTTTGGGGGGTACGGGGCGGTGGACTTGACACCCTTTGAGTTGGGTCTATGCTTGAGAACGTATTAATACCATGTGGATGTGGGTCAAGAGATCAGCACCCCAAAGCTAGCTGAACGTGAGCCAAAGATACTCAGCATTCTGTTCGTTTAAGTCTATGTGGTAAACATGTGGGTTGCGGGTTTTGACCCGCACTCACCTCACTCATTTCATGGGCGGTCAAGGGGTCCCAATCAGTTGCTGCTTGGCTAGTGAGACCCATCCTTGTTGAAAAATCCCTCATCCTGCTAAGCCCTTGAGGAACTTTAGGTGCATTCTAGGCAGGACGACACAGCTTGAAGGTGACCATGATTCCTTTCCTGCTATTGTAGAAAAGCAGTATGAATCAGACAACAACATTACGAAGCCTCATGAGATATGGGCATGACGTGGTCCTGGGCCCCATGACACAACGACACCCGGCTGAGCATGTCGATGAGGTGGCGATGATCACGGGCGCATCCACTGGGATTGGCCTCGCCACTGTGGAGGGCTTGGTGGCATCAGGACGCTACTAGTAGCTCCTGGCCTTACTACTAGCAACAAGAAGCTACTAGCAACAAGGGCATCGCTACTAGTAACAAAGGGCATCGCTGATGTCTCGATGTCTCGGGACTACATGGGACTACACGATTGGGACTACATTTGTACAGGGATCATACAAGGGTTGGCTGTGCAGGTCTCTTTGCCGTGTTGCTTGATTTGGCCGAGACAAAGCTCTTGATGGTTTCAAAGATAATGGGCTTTGCAGTATGGTGCAATGTGTCGATGGGACATGATCTGAGACATTCTTGGCTGCGCTTTTTGGTATAGGAAGATACAGCACCATCATCATGGCCGGGCGTGACCTGCAAAAGCATCAGGATGCTATAGAGGTGAGGAATCCTCTGTCATAGGTTGCCCAAAAATTGCAGTGTTTCATCCTGCACATTGCCTCCACAGAATGGGACAGGTTGACCTCTGAGATAGACCGTTTTTTGCATGTTCTGGGAATTGGAGTTTTGCATTTTGTAGAGGGGTAGACTGATAGGTACCCGCAGCATGCTGATGAACAAACATGTGATTTTGCAGACCCTTTTGGCATTCTTGTTTGAGGTGTTTCTAGGCCCGCTGGGACCCATTCTGTAGAATTCCTTTCATTTTGTAGAGAAACATGTGCAGGGGAAGATGGGGGGAAAAATGGGGAAGACGTTTGCTGTTTCGTGGGTTCTTGACAGCGGCATGGCTTTATCTTGGCTACTTACTGTAGATGATGATGGTTTGAGGGGGCTGCCATGCAGGTTTAAGATCTGTGCTGACTTGAACAAGTTGTCAGGTCTACAGAATGCATTTGCTACTTTTCGGAGGGCTCGTAGGAGGTCATGTCGGTCATGTTTGTGTCAGGTCCCAAATTTGTCCCCTCTGGAAGTTTGTCATTTTGTAGTTAGGGTCCTGGCATTTTGTAGTGATTTTTACTACCAAATAGGGACCCCGACCCCTCACCCTGAATATCATCGATGATGTCCTGGCTATTTGTCCCCTTGTGAATTTGTGATTTTGCAGATGCCTTGGGGTACACTTTTGGTGTTGTAGCTACAGAATGGCAACGAATGGCATTTACAACCTCACCCCTCTTGTTGGAAGGAGGATTGTCTTCGTCTTTCATCATTTAGAAGAAGGTTTGAATGAAACTGAAGACTAGTATACTGCATCGTGAAATCCGTGCAGGGCTTGCGGGAGAAGATGCCCAACCTCACACAGCCTGTGGAGCTGAGATATTTGCCGCTAGATTTGGCTTCTTTGAAGTCTGTGAGGTCCTTCAAGGATGCAATCTCCACATTTCTCATTGAGCTAACCAGACATCTCTGCCTCATCTATACTGCTTGTACTAGGCCAAGCATGTAAGCGCCACCTATCCGCTACGATTCTACCGGAGGGACAGCACAGCTGGGAAAGATACGACAGCTCTTGCTTTGCGAGTGCAGGGTTTCCGTTTGCAACGGTGTTACATTAAATTTCAGAGCACGGACGAGTGGTCTGAGTACTTCCAAGGCACTTCATGAAGAGAGGCCACAGATGCACCCTCGCTTTTTCTAATACGAGTCGTAGAGAGCAGTCATCAGTCACTGATGACAACCTGCAGGAGTCTTTCGATGAGGTTTGCCAGCAACTTGACACCCTGATCCTGAACGCTGGTGTGATGGCTTTGCCTGAGCGCAAGCAGACGGAGGATGGCTATGAATACCAGTTTCTCAGCGAAGGATGTGCATTCGTGGTGCCTACGCTAGAAGCTGGCTTTTTGTTCTCAGCTCAGCAAGCAAGAACTATATAACTTATCTAGTGCGCAGATGTGCACAACACAAGACAGGACAATCATCATATGTGCTTCAACCGGTTGTCCACCGGGGTGCTGTATCGTTCAACTTGCGCAGGCATGGGAAAAGCAACGAAAGACACCCCATGCAAAGTCTTCATGTTTGCTTGGCTATGCTTTGGAAAGATTGGAAAGCACACAATGGTACCCAAACACCGAGCTCTGTTTGCAGAGCACGGTGACATGGGCACGAAATGAAGATGTTTTTGATCATGGGACCTTTAACGTATGATGAATGGTCGGGCAAGCATAGGCCGCAACCAGCGGAAGGCTCCCGGGAGATGAGTTTGTCCTCACTTTGCACATTTTGTAAATTGCACAAGTTCCATTCTGGTAAGTCAAGGCCATCACTTGACATAGTGCATTTTGAGTCAGTGAGGTTTGGAGTGAATCACTTGGGGCATTTCCTTTTGACCAACCTTCTGATGGACAAGCTGGCTGCCAGTGGCAGTGGTGCGGATCCTTCTAGAGCTGCTGGGCAGACCTTGAGGGCACCATTGCCAGCTCGAGAAGATTGAGTAGTGAGAAGTAAAGATGAGTGAAGATGATCGGATCAGTGAATGGTGAAGGTCTCACTACTTGCTGCCATCATCCTTGTTGTTGGTGTGCGTTTGAAGCATGGCTGCTTCGTGATTTGTTCTCATCATTCTGATTTATCATTTATTATATTCCTTTTTGTTTTGGGGGCAAGTGGATGTGACAACTCTCAGCGTGAGGGCCTTGCAAACCGGAACACCTTCTTCATGTTCCCGTACTTGAGGTTTTTTGTGCGACACTTCCGGTACTCTGACAATTGAGACGACAAGAGACGGTCATGACGCAGACACAACACATGAGGGTTTGGCAGGTGACGAGGTTCGTGTTTCAGTATGTCGGTGTTCTTTCTGCGTTAGTGACTTTAGATGACTTTAGTGGATGTGGCTGAGGTTATTTCTCTGAGCTCGTCGGCTCACCAGATGCTTTGGTTGAGCATGGAGGTATATCCCGATCCCTTTGGGCCCAGTTCTCGAGCCAATTCATGGCAGTTGGCAGAAAGCACTTATATTGCTTTCAACTCCCATTCAGAACCAATCGGTATATATGAGAACACCTCAAATTGTCGTGGCTCTCTAGAGTTCGGCAGAGGGTTCCCAACCAGGATTTTTAAAGCTCATTGCATCGATATTCTTCTAGCGCGTAGACATCAATATCCCAAAGCAGATCAGAACCCTTGAATCTTGATATGGTGGGATTGAGGCTGCAAAGCCTTTGAGATGCCCGCGGGGTTTCCCGGTTGTGAAGAGATTTCACGGTACTACCGCGTGGTTCTCAAAATCTATATAAAGGTGGAAGATGGTAGAAGGCCGATTCCTCCAGGCATGTCCATTCCTTCACATCCCGGTGGGCCTGGAAAGACGGAGGGGATCAGTGAACTAGCCTGAACATCTTGGAACCTAGCGTGGCACTTGTTTCTAATAGCTTCTTGTTACTACTAGTAAGGCACCTGTTACTACTAGCGTGGCACTTGTTTCTACTAGCTTCTTGTTACTACTAGTAAGGCACCTGTTACTACTAGCGTGGCACTTGTTTCTACTAGCTTCTTGTTACTACTAGTAAGGCACCTGTTACTACTAGCGTGGCACTTGTTACTACTATGTCAAGTGTTTTTTACCACCGGTAGAGGTTGGGCATGTCGAAGGGTCGAAGGACGTATGTTTGTTGTCTCTGCCAAGCTATCAACCTGGGAGCTGCACATAGTTGCGACGTCTACTTTCTCAGGAGTGGTCGTGGTTGGATTGGGAACAAGTTGGAAGCGGAGAAGGTGTGTTGACTTCCACTTGAATGAACTTAAAAGCCCTACCGTAGTTTACATCCGGCATCAGAGCCATTCCACTAGACCACCCTGGGTTGCAAGACATTTGGATCAGCTGCTTCAGAGTTGTGAAACTTTGAGACTTCGAGAGCAGGCTTTTGATGTGTTTCTTGTGAACAAGAAGTTGTAGCTTCAACATCAACTGTTTCTCTAAGTCACGCAACGAATCACACCTGCATGACCCACCTTGACTGGGCGAGTACTCAGCTGATCAAAGCGCTGATGGATCAAACGTCGCTGAGGATCCCGTCCAAGCTCCTCAAGGGAGACCTTGGTAACCTGCAATCCGACGAGTGCTTCGACTGATGAAGAAATGGGATGGCATGGAAACGATCGACAAATGGTGGGCTACTTCTGACAGCATGGTGTATGGATTGCATACACACGCTGAAAAGTCTTTTGACCATTTTGTTCGTTGTTGTTGTTGTTGCATTCACACTCTCCAGCCCCCTGTGAACAGTTCTCGGAACAAGAGTGACGCTGATGGGAAAAGTCAAAACAAACACCCACTGCACCTAGGTATTTAGGGCCGTCGCATCAACCTTAGGAACGGCGCATTTAACTTTTGGAACATTATCATAATCATAGACCCTTGTTACTTGTTGTAGGTGTCAGAAGCGATCGGAATCATGAAAGGGACGGACACATTGACTGCTACACACTTGAGCAGCTGGGTAAGGAGTTGCAGAGTTTCAAAGCCGATTCTGCCCTGGCGCAAAGAGACTTAGTGTTGAAGCAGATTGCGGGTGCCTTTGAGGTACACACCTTGGGGTGCTTATGGCCAGTCCAAGTTGGCCAACCTCATGTTCGCTTACGATTCTCGCTGAAAAGTGCCAAGACTTCAACATTCCAGCTGTGCAAAGGCTGGGAGGTACCTCTGGAAGAGCGTCACTGTGGGTGTTCGGTCCAACGAACTTCGGACCAGATCTCCATGCAAGCGAGGGGAAGGCTTTGGGTACTTTGGTGTTTCGTTTGGACTGGATGCGTGGACTTTGATGTTTGTTGTCGGATTGGCGAACATCTATGAATCGAAAGTCTGTTTGGGCAACAGTTTGTCGGTTGCCTGCCATTTGACTCAGCCAGTAGCGCTCAGGGGAGGATATGTGCAAAACAAAACAAGCTCTGTAGGGACCACCACCGTGGTGGTTGACCCACCAGTACCGAGGAGTTGGATCGACGTTGTCGTGCAAAGGGCCTCCCCGTCACGGCGAACGCGATCCACCCTGGTGTGGTGCCATTGGCTGCAGATCTGAGGCATCGACCTCGATGAGAGATGTGTGAGCTAGACTCTGTCCCCTTCAGATCTATAGTCCCAGGCGGTACCAGATTCCAAGCTGGACACTTGAGTGGACAGACACGGACACGAGAATATTAATTGTAAGACTACTACTACCACCACCACCACCACGACTACTACTACTACTGCTGCTACTCCTACTACTACTACTACTACTACTACTACTCCTGCTACTACTACTACTACTACTACTACTACTACTACTACTACTACTACT
>CAXAMN010001381.1:0-22430 GCA_963970005.1 Durusdinium trenchii
TGGGTCGAGTGTTACTTGAGAGGAACATACGTGGCACATGTGTGTGTTTATATATATATATATGTTGACTATAGTAATAATAGTCTATATGATAACGAGTTTTTATCGTCATTGTATTTTAAATCCTTCAGTTTTGTCATGCGTGATGGGACTCTGGGCACGACCCAAGTCCTCAAAGAATGGCGATTTGACGCGTGTGACACAGTTTTGGAAACAACAGCACAGCATTTGTGAAACATGCTGCACATTGCTCGATAATTTCGGGAAACATGCAGAAGGAGCAAAGTCCAAGTAGTACAGTACCACAAGAGAGCGCTTTGAGTTGAGGGCCAAGTGGAATAATTTTCTTAGGACCCCCTTGCAATCCTACCTACAGTACTCTTTGGTTTTCACAGTCTTGCCAAGACTGCGATTCCTTTATATATATATATAGTCCGCACAGACCTCGACGCATTTGCAGAGTTTCTCATAAACAATTTAATGTAGGCTAATAGTCTCTTCGTGCATCTCGTCCTCCACAAGACCTCCCGAACAGTGTTTGTCCTTCGGTCTTTGACTAGAACACAATGGGCTTTCGACTGAGTCTGGATGATCTGATGGTGAGTGGACTGCCATGACATTCTCAGATCAGTCAAACTTCTTCATCCTCTTTCTTCTCAATAGGTGGCTTTCATGAAGACACACGAGGTTCAAACGGTTGATCCTTGCTCTTCCAGGAGTGTGAGACCCTGTCAGCCAGCTCAGAGGTCAGCAGTGGACCGCCGTTGTTCGAGGAGGTGGAGGATCCTGTAAAGCACCTGGGTCAGCCGACTCGTTTGCTCGATCGGCGGCTGACTCGCTCGCGTGCGTTAAGGCACTGACCAAGGGATCGACTCGGAATTAACTCGACTTGTCGACGCATGTTTTATGGAAGACACATGGACACAGGTGACGTGGAGCCTGAATGGGGGCGGTACGTAGTTTGGAAGCACAACAAATCAAGTCTTTTAAGTGACTTCTTCAAAGTGACCGAACTGCATGCATAAGCGCACTTCAAGACCTGTTTTGAGGTCACTCACCAAGCATCTGGAACCCTTTGTCTTCCAGGGTTTGGAACCCGCTCTTCGAAACTCCCCATAAGGCCTCGCCAAGGTTTCGGATGACGTCGGATAGATCAACGTTTCGTGGACGGTTGAAACCGTCGAGCGTAACACATGGGACAAAGCTTCGTGGATCAAAGACGAGGATCTCATGGGACATGAAGCTTCAGGTCTCTGCTTTTCTCCCTGTTTCTTTGGGCTTCGTGACTTGTGGCACCCAACGCCTCCGACCCGTTGGCCTGAAAGGTCAGACGACACCCACAGGTGCAATTGTTGGCCAGCTGCACGAAAACGCGATCCACAGGTACGATGGTGAGGGTCCAAAGAAAGAGTTTTGGCAGATGGGGTGACGGAAATTTCCCTGGTAAATGAAGGTAAAGCCATACAAATCCCTATATATCTTTTCCACGGCTCCCTGGACAGCAAATTGCAGGAACATCAAGAAACCCTCCTGTTGTTTTCTTTTGTGGGCCGGGGGCCCATGGGCCCCGGGTCATCACGCGAATTCGCGACGGTGCGACGAAGCCTGAGGCATGTGGATCGCGCAAGCCTTCAAGGCATGACACAAGCCTTTGCTTTGGCCTCGCTTAGTGGTTTCGGCTGTATTCGGCTCTGGGGTGGGGCCAAAACGGAGGGGTCGTCGATTGAAGTGGGGGATGGTTTTTAGAACGAAACTGAAAGCATCGAAGAAGAGTGGCAGACACCTCATCCAAACATCTAATCATAATTTCATAATCATTTGCCATCTCTTTCGTCTTCTTTCAGTGGTGAGGCTCGATGCTGGGATGATTGATGTGTTTTTCGTGTTGTTTCCTCCTATCCTAAGAGTCCAGGCTCTCAAACACATCAGGTTTTACTGGTCATACTGGTCCGGACTTCCTGTTATGGAGGGTTCGGCAATCGTTCGGCGCAAGGATTCGCTGATCCATCACACGTGTTGCTCTGACAACATTATTGGTGTTCAAACAAAGACCTCCAACCTAATAGGAATGGTCTCCAACCTACGTACTAGCGATGGTCCCCATTCTAATAGCAATGGCCTCCAATCTACTTGGCTTAAACTGTGACCGTGTCCTCACCCACCATCTTCTCCGAGGCGTAGACGGTTTTCCTGTTGCACTGAAGAGCAAGGGGCTCGAGGAGTTGTTTGGGCCCTCGCGCCAGGCACCGCGACGGACGACCGAGGTGGAAGGTAGCTTCCTTCCCTTGTCACTCCACGTCTGCCACAGCGTGGCCAGGAACAGGTTTGGTTTTCTTAGAACTACAGTAGATGGACCAAATATTCAAACCCATGTATCAATAACTGTCGCCAACCCCTGACCCCCAAAGGTCAATGTTGAACATAACTTGATTGAATTTGTGTTTCCAGGGTTTGATTTGTTTCGTCCATTCGACGAAACATTCTTGCAAGAGCTCTAACATTGAGCTTTGGGGTAGAAGGGGTCCTCGTGGTTGAAAGGGTTTGAATATTTCGTCCATCTACGGTACTGGGCGTGGACGGCGACCGGAGACCTACAGACGCACATGCGTGTGTTGTTTTCAAGTGATGCCGGGCAGTTCCCGCTACTGTTCTTACTGTTGCCATGTGCCTTGTCTGTTCCCAGTCCCTTTCCAGTGCCTTTTCCAGTGCCTTTTGCACTTTCTCGTAACCCTGCCAGCAAAAATGTGTTTTTGGTAAGTTTTGTTGAAACAAAAAGATAAGCTATCTCTTTTTAGCAAAAAAGTGAGTCACATGGCAAAATCACTGGCAGGCGCACACAAACCGTGAAAAGGCACTGGAAAGGCACTGGGAACAGACACGGCACATGGCAACAGTAAGAACAGTAGCTGGAACTGCTCTTCATCTGGCTTGCTTTCCTGAGGTCTGCTGTCCTCGCTCGCAACGTGTCGATGTGAAAGAGTTGTTGAGCACAGAAGATTAGAACACAGAGTACTACGGATGAAGATGTTAGACTTGATACTTACGAGCCAAAAATGCAAACGTCACAGCTTTAGACAGTAGATGGACCAAATATTCAAACCCATGTATCAATAACTGTCGCCAACCCCTGACCCCCAAAGGTCAATGTTGAACATAACTTGATTGAATTTGTGTTTCCAGGGTTTGATTTGTTTCGTCCATTCGACGAAACATTCTTGCAAGAGCTCTAACATTAAGTTAAATTCGTGGTAACTAGCTGTCAATTTAGAATGATCAGCTGTCAATAGTTGAGGTGCAGAGCTACCATCATGCAGCAGTAAAGGAATGCAAACCTGGATGTCAAACAGAGTGGGCATGGGTGGCATGCAACTGTCTTTGTGCACTTGTGGATGAAAAAAGGTGGCTGTACCAGAGGGCCTGTTTTTGTACTCTGGTTGGTGGGGACCTCGAAGTTTGCTGATTGCCCACCGTGCAGTTTGCTTGTGAAAGCCACAAAGCCTTAGCTGGCTGTAGTACAGGTTTTTTCTCCAAGAAACCTTGCATGTCTCTAATGCAAACCTAAGGCAAACAAAAGTTCAAAGACCATACAGTGAAAGCATGTGAAAGCTGTGTACAGTGGGTGAACAATGTCGTCCCCACAGACCCTTTAGGCTCATAATTTGGAAAAGATGAAACTAAATCACCCTATTGTCTTTTGCCAGGGCATCCAGCAGTTTTACAGGAAATGTTTTGCAGTATATGTGTATATATATAATCATTACTGTGAAATATGAAGAGACGTCGCTATGCGTGCAATGAGCGGCACTGCGAGAATGACATTGCGAACAACATCATCAACCACATGCACAAAAGACGAGAGGTAGTCGATCCCAAAGTTTTTCTGGCACTGTCACGGATGGAGTGGCAGAAGGAGACCTTGGGCACCTTTCCTTTAAGCAGTCATGTGAGAAGTATTTGTTTTTTTAGTACCCCCCCCCAAGCCTTCGATGTCCCTGACATCTGTCCAAAGGTACTTATTGGCCATATGGTGGAAGATGCCCTACAAGCAGATATGAGACGTGCTCCTTTGCACTGGTTGACACCAAAGAACACCCCTCCCTTGAAGATGTGAAGTTTGATCATAGTAGCTTCGGTCCCATGAACATCTATGACCAGGAGGGCCACCTTCTGCTTAAGAAAATGTATGACAAGTACATTGACGACTCTTGAATCAGAACTGTATTTCATCATGTGTTTTGCCACCCAACTCGCTTCCAAACATGTCCGGGCTTGCCTGTGTTTTGGTTTGACCAGATCCCGAACCAACTATATAAACGCAGTTATGCTCCAAGGATATTCGCTCTACATCTTCAGATACGAAGGCGTTGGACATGGATGCCTTGGAGGTTCTCGAGGCAAAATGGCGTGAGGACCCGTGGGGACTTGCAATGCTCTACAATGTGAAGAACAGGCCACATGACATCAGGGTGCGACTGTATCGTCTCCATGAAGCCAGGATGCCAGCAGACCCAGACTCCCAGCTTTATGCAGAAAACTTTCCGTTTTTTGATGCGTTGCCACCAGGCAAGGTGAGGTCGGAAGCTTTCAATGCAATTGACCCCATGTACTAAATTAGTACAAGTAGTTAAACATGTTCAAACATGGAAGAATATCTTGGATCCTTGGTTTTAGGAAACAGAACCCTGCAACACATTTCATTGAAGTCATGTTTTGGAAAAGGATCCAACGGCTTTTGAGAAGATGGTGTACGGCTAGAAGATGCAAGTGTATACTAAAAGGGATTGTCTACGACAAAAGAGATTCTTGATCAATAATGTTTGGTTGATGTGTTGAATGCAGTATGCATCCTAGCCCTTCTACACCACACTTGACACATGATGGTGTGAAAAAAAATCAGGATGCGCTGCTGTGCGCAGGTGATTTTACAAAAATAAATCTTTGGACTGAGCTATATAGATAAATAATTGGACGGCGAAGCAACTGCATTGCGTTTTTTGAGATGTTGTGGAGACAGTTTTGTCCTTTAGCATTTGTGCAAAAAGCCTTTGCGTGGTCTCAAGCATGGCGCCAAAGAAGCAGCGAGTACGGCGCTCCCTTCTTGACCCCTCTCCTGCGGATGAGGTGGGTGGCTTAAATACGACTTCTTTTACACACACAAAGTTGGAGGTTGCAAAAATGAAACCTGAAGCGTCGACCTGTTTTTCGTAACCACCCCTTGCACAGGCAGTTCCTTTCCAAGATGAGACGGATGAGCGGTCCGCAAGCCCTGTTCAAAAGGAAGGCCTGGCCATTGATTCACGTTGTATTTTTCCACTGGTTCAAAATTTGTATTGGCAGTTTGCACCTGTGTTTTCACAGTTTGCGCAGTTCCCCTTCAGGCAAAAGAAAGAAGCGACGAAGGCTAGTTGACACTGATGATGATGGCGTTGACCATCCTCTACTGCAAGACCTTAAAGACAGGATGTCTGAGCCGCTCTTGGGCTTGTTTGATCATTTGTTGATTCTTTGTTGTTTATGGTGTTCTTTTGGTTGGTTTAACATTTTAATTTTGTTTACAAGTAGTATATATTGGGCTAAGGGTTCCGCGCCTGTTTTGCATGCTTGTCCCAAGATTCCCCATGCCGGAAAACTTCAGTCAGCTGTTCAAGTGGGCGTCGAATTTGCTGCTACGATTTGAGTGTCTGGGCAATGTATATATAGATGTGGTTCAAAGTGTTGCTTTTGTGTTTCCACTTCAAGCCTTTGATGTCACAAAACCCATGGTCACCTTCAAAAATACACAACCGGTGTCAACAACACTCTGAAGGAAACTTCTTGGCCCAGATGAAGTGCGAAGCCGCTTTGAAACGAGTTGCTTGCACTTGGACAGCTTCTTCACAGGTGGAGATTGCCCAGGTATTGCCATGGATTACATCATGGCAGCTGTGCGCCGCAGGTGTCTAAGAATCAATCATTGAACCTTTTTCTTGCCCTTTCAAAAGATTTGGGAGACCCATTGGTTGTTTGTTGATCCACAGCCTCTGATGATATGCGGAGTGATTGCCTAGTATACCCGTGCTAGTTTTGTGGAGCGCTAGGTACAGCATCGACCTGGATGTTCAGTTTGGCCGACGCTGTGACGTTGCACCACAGTCCAAGAGGCTACCTGGAAGCATGTTGCTTCTCATGATTCAATGTTGCTTCTCATGATTCATTGCTAAAGCGTATTACGCTAAGGTTTCTGCTGGACAATTGGCCTGACCGCTGCATGTTTGCGAACATCCTTGACTTTGTGAAAGACTCCGACAAACCCATTGCAGATATGAAAATGGAATCTCGGCATGATAATACATATTTTTATCACAAGCCCCATTTTTGATGAGAAAATGTTTCAGCCACTTTTTCCATCTTACATTTCTTACATTGTTGAGGAACCAAAAGCATACTGCTTGGCCCACAAGAAGCAATGTCAGAGACGTCCTCCAAAACATCACGACAACCGATTGAACATTGGTGCAGAGGGCCCTCCATGTGTATTGTTCTCTCTGCTTCTTGGTTGCTGAAACTTGAATACTATTTCAACTTTGTATGTTTTAAGGTTTGAGATTCAATGTAAGTTGTTTTGAGTCACCCAACTCATCAAACAAAGGATGGGAAAGCAGGAAGGGCTCAACAACACGGAGAAAGCAAAGGTGCACAATGTCTACGTGAGGGACAAACTAGACACGAAGCTTTTGAGACCTCTACAGTATATTGTTGTTGTTGGTTGGGTTGTTTTGTGTTTTTGTGTTTTGTAGAAGTTCAAGATAACAAAACGTGTCTCATTATCCTTTTGCAATCCAAGGTTGGCCTGGTGGATCCACGAGAACGTGCTACAATACCCGGAGGAACACATCAAGAAGCCTTTCTGTGAGGAAGCTGGCTATGAGATGCAAGCTTCCATGATAAGTCCCCAGCGCTTCGGAAAGCCAATGTCAAGGCAGAAACATGTGGGCGTAGAAAATAATTGTTTTCAATCTGCCGAGTCTTGAATTCAATCTGTTGAGTCTATAAAGAACCGTTTGAGTGACATTGGCTAGGCTGAGAATGTATCGAATCTTTTACGATAAGCACCGCTTCACATGGCGTGGGCCGCCACTTCGTGTCCTTCTCAAGCTCTTGTTGCCACTTCAGCCTTTGCGAATGGATTGCGATGAGTTGTTCTATATGACCAACACTCAGCTGGTTCCGCAGATCAGTTGTGCACTGTGTTGATTTGTTTGGTTTCAATTTTCATCGGAATGTTGCTATTTATCTTAGCCGGACCTGCTATTTGTTCACTTTGTGAGCCTCCTCTCTTGACAAACCAAGGTTGCCACCTGTGGGAGATCTGACCTTTTCGATTTGAGTTTGAGCCAATCCGCATCTGATTTCAAAGATGTATATGCCAAGAAGTATGGAAACGCACTGGTTTGGGAGCCTTGACAGAGTGCTTTTCCTCAATGCTTTGATGTTTTTTTGGGGGGCCAGCGTGACCAGCATATGAACCCACCACTTCAGCGTGCGGCATGCGCAGCTGCAGGACTTAAGCCAGAATCCTTCCAAAGGATTTGAACGTTACAGTGACAGGGAAGGGTGCCTTCCAACATTGACCACCTCGTCCGGCTTGTTGTCACCAAGATTGATTAGCATCTTTTGTTTTTCAATCCCACTTGTACCCTCAGCGGATGGAGCCCCCATGTTGAAGAGTTGACATTTTGTGTTTGAACTCCTCAATCTCCTTAGGTGGTCACAGAAGAAGGGGCGTTGGCTTATGCCAGATGAGATGTTGAGCTTGATTGGATGGCCTACCTCCAAGGAGATTGCAGACATGGCAGGAATCAAGCCGAGGAGTTTTGCATCCCTTTCTGACAACATGAAGGCTGATCCCAGAAGTTCAATGTTCAGTGATCATAGGAAATGAAACAATGTGCCTCATCCCTGAACCTATATCCATTGTTCCTCAACCCTTACAGGTCACCATGGCCGGCAACTCCATGGATATTCCCTGCATTGGATTCTTCCTGATGGCTGCACACCTGGCTACATTTGTGTAAAGCTGGGCCAATAAGAGAAATCCAAGCATTTGTTCATTGGATTCTACTTATTGGTATTTTGTTGCTCCCTCAGCAGTTTCGCTAGGCAATGATCTGTCTACGGCCACGTGACGAACGCCCCAAGTCTTGAGCCAGGTTCCCCAGTCATGATCTTCATCTGGAATGATTTCCTGATTCTTGAATTGCCCTCACTCTCTTTGTGATGTAGTCCCTCTTATTGCTCACAGGTGTCCCTGGACATCACAGCAGATTGTGACATATTTACAAAATCATCATTGTAAGATCTTGTAAGTAATCTTTGTGCGTGACCATTGAAGTACAAGAGTCGCAGTCGGCTAAAGGAGAAACATGAAAACATGTCACCACGACCGTTTGCACTCCTCACCAATGTGGTGGCGTTTGTTTGGCCTCCTGATGGTCACGACGCTATTTCAGAATGAGCCGGACGAGGATTCAGCTTCAGTAGCATCTGACCCCGTTCCTTTTGCAGAGGAGCCTGATTCTACGCTTCTTCCTTTTGGAGAGGAGCCGGATGAGCCAGACGACCTTTGTCCTTTTATGGTGGAAGCAGATGAACCACCACGACATCCTTCAGCCTCTTGCGCCTCTTCAGCAGCTGGACCCTCCAACCATGACGTGACACTATTTGGAGACGAACCTGATGAATGCTCGAGCGTGGCATCAGGAGACTCGCAGGACTATTTTGCCGATGTGGACGATGTGGCCACTGGTACTCACAAATCTTTTGTGAAGTTGTCGTTTGAAACCATGACAACCTTTCTTCAAAGCCAGCTGAGCACAGCTGCCAAGACCATGCAAGTTGGAGAGCCGTCGCAAAAGAAGAAGAGATGCTACAATAACACCACCAGAGCGGCAAAGGCAAAGGCAAGAAAGCTTGAAACAGACCAAGAGAAGTCCAGTCTGAACCGTGAGCAAAGAACTGCACGAAACGACCCAGACTCTGGAATGATGATTGCCCATCAACTGTTTCCTTTTGTGTGAGCTATGAATATTGAGGAAGGAAAAATCATATCAAAAACATATAATTCATATAATATAACTGTATCTTTGATACAACCTTCATTCATGCCAAGGACCGTGTGAGAAGGCTTCTTCACAATCCTTGCAAATGTGCTGACCGCACATGCTACAAAAACCTCAGCTTCCAACCTGTGATGGACTTTTTGAATACCTTTGAAGCCCGAAGCAAATTGGAACAGGACAGTATTCTGGTTCTGGCGCAGGACACTGCCGAGGCAAAGCCATTCCAAAAGAAGCGGACAGACTATTTCTTTTTGGGCAACCACCTTCGGAGAGTTTGCTTCCAAAGTCTCTTAGGTGTCAGCTCGCACAGAATTGATCGAATCGGAAGTATTGATGCCCGGTATGGACAGCAAGCTCGTCGACCTTCGGAGCTGACCGCTTCAATTGATGCTTTTTGCACAGTGCTGTACAATTCGGTGGCAGAGCCATTGCCGGACAGGCTGGATTGAGAGCCCCTGTTTGATTTTTTCGGCGCATGATATTTTTGTCTTTGGGTTAAGTTTTGGAACCCATCAGGCTGGTGCGCAAAGGCCCCGCGAAGCGCATGAAAGGCTCACCTCCTGCGACTGTTGGGCCTGATTCTGGAAGTGATGGATGGGGCCATGGTGGAATAGAATTTCACAGTGAATTTGAAGAGGACGATGCTGAACTCTCCCAATTTTTGCAGGCAAATACATCGTTCCTCTTGACAGTCACCAAGACAGCAGGCCTTACCGACCTTCAGCGTCATTTTAGCAAGCATTTGTTTTTGTTGGTTTCAGCAGGCGCCAAACATTGAGAAGATGTTAATTGTTCCTTTCTGCGTGGGAAGTAAGGATGTTTCTGGCTTGGTTCGCAAATATTTACCACCGGGTACATACTTCGAAACTTACCAATATTATTGTGGTTGGTGCGCAGCACACAACATTGAAAAAGTGGCCTCGCAACTTGTATATTATATACCTGTATTTTTTGATTGTGTGCATCTGTCATGTTTTTATATATTTGTGTTTTGATGTACCTGGAATCTTCGTGAAGATTTGGTCCAAATGCAAAACAGGTATGGCACTTGGTTGAGGGTATGGAACTCGAAGTGGACGTTGGTGTTGAAGTACAGGGACAAAACGGCCTTCTCACAATGCGACGTTTGTCAGGAGTTGAAGTACCAGCTCCCTGGTTAATGACTTGGGACAGCTCTTCTTTCGTACCCCCAATATGACAAAATGTTCCAACGATGCTTTTGAAACAGTAAGTGCGCATTATGTATATGTTTGTCTGTCTATGTGTATATGTTTGTCCGTCTGTCTATCTATTAGGTCGGTCGGTAGGTCGAGATTTGTTCAAAAGAACAAAGAACAAACAAAGATTGTTTGTAATACTCTCCACATCGGTATGGAGTGCCAGCGTGTTAGATGATAAGGTTCCAAGACAAAGAGCTCAACTTTGAAACCCGTTTGAATGCTCTGTCATTGTACCGCAAGCACCTCCTCGATCAGTTTTCTGATCGCTGCGCGTTCTACTCACTCAGAGACATATCTGCAGATGCTATGTCCCGAACCATAACATGCTGTACGGACGGCGCAGACCAGGTTTTTTGGATCAGTTCAACAACTTGATTTTGCTGATTTGTTCCAGATGTAGTACAAGTGTTTGGTTTTTTGTCATTCATTGTCTGTCATTCATTGTCTGCCAAATTAAGGCGAAATACATGATTCCGAGGGATCCGTCCCTCAAGACCGCATACCGTTCTGCAAAACAAATCAGGCCACGCTTGAAGATCCACGGCATTTGGACCTATGGAGTCAGTTTGCGGATTGCAATTATCGAAGAGAACCAGCGAGCTGGATCAGCCCTCATTTGCGAGCTGATAGCACTGGCGATGGAGGATGCTTTTACCTATTGCAAGGTCAAGCCAGAATGCTTGATATTGGTAGGCGACAACACGGTGAAGGAGCTGAAGAACAAATTCTGCCTTTCCATGCTCTCAAATTATGTCAGCCATCTCCGGCTAAAGCTGCTTGGTGTTCTTATATATACACCTTGCCTGTGCACACTTGTTATGGATTTTTTGCAGTAATGCTGGATGACACACTAAGGTTTGCGTGCGCGTGCATGTTCCGGGTTTCACATACCCACGACATGATTGGTGACTGGGCTGGCTACAGAACAACTTTTCTTCGCACTGACACTTCTTTGGTGATTACTCGGACTTTGGATGTGTTTTTGGTGGTTGAGCATTTGATCTCATCTCAGACCAACTTTGGGGATTATTGTCGAGAAGGCTAGGGCGGTCAAGTCAAATGGTGGACGCTGACTCGGCATGTGACATCATCCGGGATGAACTCAACAAAAGTTCACTGCAAAAATGGATCAATGGCAAAGTCATCGTCCATGTTTTGCGAAAATACAGAGATTGGAAATCACATTGCGAAGAACATGCTCCTGTTAGCTTGGAACCTTAGGCATTGCTTAGACCCTGGACGTCAACGTTTGATCCGTGTTTTGTGTCACACCAATTTCTAAATAGCTTATGATAGCTATCAAACTTATCAACCTCCAGCATCAGGAGGGCGGTCTGCTACATGACCGGCAAGCAAACCACTTCTTCATGTTCTGCAAGCGCAAAGGCAAGGGGAGTGGACCATTGAACAAACTCAAGAACTTAAGGCAAGTTTTGCGCCAGTGAGGACAAGAACTTAAGGCAAGTTTTGCGCCAGTGAGGATATAGGTTCCCACCTTAGGGTCCGAAGCTTTCCAACAATCACCCTGACCATCAGATTTGCCTGCTGGCATGGAAGTCAACGAGGGCAGCAAGACCCGGAGACCAAAACATGACAATGACGTTGTTGCATTGGTGAAGGAATACATTTGCAGCCAAGCCCTGCGACAAGAACCTTTATTGGTGTCCTGTGCGGAAGATGTGGGTAAGTATCCTTTGCTGACCAACCGTTCCTTAGCTCATTTCCAACATATATACGTTTTCTACTTTTCCAAGTTCAACGGTTCCAGCAAGTTTCTAGATGATCATTTGTAAGCATATAGACCTCAAGGTTGTTGAGGGCATGATGCTATAAGAGTTCTGTGGGACCAACTGAAGGTGTCATGCCTTTCAGACCTGTCAAACCAGCTGCAGTGAGCGACTGGCGGTCTTTGGCTGATATCTTTGAGAGGATCCTTGGTGGCCCTGAGGCATCTAGAAGAGCTGCGGCCTATTTGCGAGACCTTGCCAACAACACCTTACCAGATGAAGGTCTGCTGCCATTAGCTTGGCATGAAGCTGATTTTGAAGTAGAAGCGATGCCACAACAGCAGGAGCTTCCACATCCATGTGTTCTAGCTGTTTTGGCGCCATCAGTGCCTTTGCGTGCTGTGTGGCGCCGTGGTAGGTGAGACATGCAGCAAGAGCAAAAGAAAACAAGTGATAGGTGATGAATGTTTACCACATTTGATTCTCAACAGAGTTGTCCAAGGAGTTGGTTCACAGGTTGAACTCTCACCTTTTCGCTAAGGCTGGCCAGCAGGAAGAGGATGACAGCGCTGACTAGTGACAAGCTGGTGGAGAAAAAAACCTTTCCAAACTCGTCAACTTTGATAGCACCCCCATCGATTTTGATAACACTTAGCGACTGAAATTTCCCTGGGGGTCTGGGGCAGAACCCCATCGATCTATAGGGCCGTAACCCCCCCTCCATTGAAAATGACTTTTTCCAAAATCTTGATCTCAATGTGGGGGGGGGTACGTCCCTATAGATCGCTGGGGGTCTGGGGCAGAACCCCATCGACTTTGATAAGACTTAGCGACCAAACTTTCGATGGGGGTCTGATAGCAACGTCAGGTTCTATAGTTAAAAGTCTCTGTGGGTCTGGGGCAGAACCACGCCGACTTTGAGCTACCCTACCCCTCACCCACGCCGACTTTTGCTTATGCTACCCCCCACCCACGCCGACTTTTTCTTATTACGCCTACTATCACCCCCCACCCACGCCGACTTTTTCTTATTACGCCTACTATCACCCCCCACCCACGCCGATTTTTTTTATTACGCCTACTCTCTGATGAGCAGACATTTTGGAAACAAAGCCAGCTGAAAGCCATGGACTGCCCTGCTTTGAGGGCAGTGGCTGCCAGTGTGGCCAAGAAGGAGGATGGTGACACAAAGCCAATCGAAGCTAAACTTGTTTTAAGTTATAACATATTCTTTCCAGTTTTGAAGCCATATGTTGTGGTAATGTTGTGTGTGTTGTCCACTGCCTAACATTTTAAGATGTTCCAACGTTTGTTTGCAAGTGTTTTCTTTCGGCCTGAGGAAAGTAAAGACCCCGCCGTGAAGAAGGCAAAGACGGAGTGGACAGCAGCACTAAAGAAACTCAAGGGGGACACTTCCTTTTGCAAGGACTGATTGCAATACCAAGAAGCTGTCTTACAAACAAAATAAAGATTTTGGTTTAACTATATATATATAGTAGTTTTCTGAATTCCTGAAAGGAAGTGTTGGAGTACCTGGCCAACTTTGTGGAAGGAACATCTGGGACACCAAATTCAGACGGCATGCCTCATCCTTGCCAGATGGTGATTGATGCCTTCAGTGACAAAGCTACCGCTGCCTTGTCCTGCCAGAAGCTACATGGTTTTCTTGAAGAAGCCCTCACAGCCCAGGGACAACGTCTTGTATCCGCTTCAAAGCCAGATACTTGTTTCAGCTCAACTTCAACATATTTGGAGGCTGTCATTACAATTACATAGTCATATAGTAATATGTCATTTTACCTGAGCTTTTTTATGTTCAATATTATTGAATGAAATGCCCTTTGCATTCGGCAAAGGATTTGGACAGATTGACATCACCTGGTCAACATTTGAGTTGCGCCGTTCCTCTCACAGACATCATGGTTGGCCTTCCAACAGATGGACTTCCTTGCATAAACGACTGGTTGACAACAGTGCTGTCGTTTTTGTTCAGCGGTTCACGCCTACATCGGGAACCTTTGGATGTGTATGTGCTGTCAGATCCAGATGATGGAGACGGTCCACGACTTGGCATCAAAAAGGGTTTCACAAGGCTGAAGCTAGACTTGCAAATGCAATACATACAGTTTTGTTTTATTTTTATATAGTGGTTGTATGAATCCTTCAATATTTGCATGAAAAGGTCACTATGACACTGCCAACAGTTCAGGAGTGCAGTACTCTTCCTAGGGCTTCTGGTGTCTGACCTTGAGCCAATTGCTGGGAAGGACTGGTGTGACCTAAAAAAGTTTCCAATTTGTTTCAAGTTTCAATGCTCGGGTGTTTGAACGTTCAGGACCTTATCCTGCCAGTCTTGCCAGCGATTTGTGAGCTGTTTTCCCTTCCAAGCTCAATATCAGCATTCCAGAATGCAGAAGCAATCTCATTTGATGCTATGCAATTGAGCACGCAAGGTGCTGAACGCCAGCGGAAGGACGTTTCTTGCCAAGATCTTTTTGGTCCCAGAAATTTTGTTTTGTTTACTGTATTGGCTTCCTATCAAACTTGATGCTGGTTCAAAACAAACCTGACTCCTTATCAAGGTGATGAAAATGGCCATGCGTTTTGAAGCACTCCTGCTTGAGAAGAAAGCCTCTGGGTCAGCCAGTGACAAGTCCGACCGTGATCTGATCCAGGAGGCAAGTGCGCGTTACAACGATCATCAGGCGAATTCCGCCATCAAACGGTGGCAACTGAACGCGGACGTTACCACGGCCATCATTGGAGTGGTTTGTGGTATGTCGGCGGAATGCCGGCAGATTGTGAGAGACCACTTAAATCACAATAAGTGGGAAGAATCCGGTGCCTGGGCAGACTTATGTATATGTTTATTCTTAAACTTTTTGTGTGGATGGTTGGTGGCATCAGTTTACTTGCCAGATATTCTCTCCTAGGCTACAATGAATCACTGTTGAGATCAAAAAGGCACCAACTGGGAGAATCTACAAAACAAGCCTCTTTGTTTTGGCAGAATCTGCTGACAGCTTCCTAATTGCATTTAGCATGTTTTTTACAATTTTGCAAAAAGCGCATCAAACAGGTTCGACCCTGCATGCAGCATACACAAACCAAACTTCAAAACAGGTGAATGAGCGCAGCCAAGCCGTCCATTTCCGCAAGTACAACTACTGGTGGGCCACGAATTGTCGCCGCATGAAGAAGTCCATGCGCTCGCGTTTGCGGTGGAACGAGGAAACATGGACGAAGAACGTAGAGCACTGCTGCATATTCACTTGGGTGCTTGATGAATGCAGCAAGGACTCCCGTGTTCCTTGGCTGGGAAATAGAATGTGTATTTAGGGTTTTTTAGGGGGTTAGGGTTTGTGAATCAGGAAGTGCTCATCACCCTGTAAGGTTACAGAGGAGATGATTGGCAAGTTGACCACGACTTTCATGAATGGGCCCCTCGAGTGAAACAAAGATTTTTAGTGTCTCATTTTATGTACGTGTTTGCTTGTGTGGTTTAATCACTGATGACGATGAATGTTATTTTGGGTTGAAGACAGCCAAGGGACTACACCCAAGATCTAGATGCTTTGTTGATGTCAAAGCCGAACAATGTCACAGTCGAGATGGTGGCCATGTGGCAGGACCATGTTGGGAGGATCCTTGCCAAGAATAGCACCGTGTCAGGATCCACTGCAGATACCCCAATTGAAGTTGAAGAAGCTGAAGAGGCTCAGCTGGACATACACACTGTACTGTAATATTTTGTTGTTTTGTTGTCTTTATTGCTGCGTAATTGTTGTTGTTCCTGATCAATTTGCAGCCATATGTTCAAGGAAAACTTTCGAGAAGCAGAGTACAAGATGACGATTGCCAACTTGAGTCATGATTTCAAGGAAGCGGTCCACTACAACCTCAGAAAAAACAAGATTGAAAGCAACCGTCATGTTGCGGAGGCCTTGGTGTTTCAAAAGTGTTTTGTTGAAATTGATATTTTGTTAAAGTTCAAGACAACGCAAGCCCCATTCAAGGTCCTACATTTGCGGGACCAGCTTACACAGGGCCTGGTCATTGCAGACAAGTTGATGGAGAAGCGGGCCATGGTCCTCTGCACTGACAAAGGCCAACGTGATTCATTGTCTGCTTTGCTGCGACGGATGCACCAGGATTGCGGTTTTGATTCCGTGGACACTGAGAAGGTCCATCACATCGGCTTCTGTGACCTCTCGAAGTGGGGCCGACTATCAGTACCAGAAGTCGATGAAGTGGCATCCTGGGCACTTCGAACCCTCAACCAAAACCCTGAGTACAGCAACTTGGACAAAGAGGTTGACCATGGTTCTAAGTTCTAGGTTTATGTTTTTGATTGGTGGTTCTGACTTTTCAACAACATGTTTGGGATCTTTGGCCTCCAGCTGAGGTATGGTCCTGATCATCTGTCCCATGCTTGCAGGGGACGGAGTCCTCAATGGACTCCGCGGAGAGTTCAGGCGAGCAAGAGATATATAGGGACCAAACATTGTGTATATATATATATGTTTTTGTTTTATGATCCCAAAGGCTTTCATTCACTAGCTCCAGTATTCTTGCTTATTTATAGTATTGAAAGAACAACACGACACAGGAGGATGGAAGACAAGCTTGACAGTCTTCACCTCGAGATGAAGTTGGTGCAAGTGCTGTTCGATGTGAGCAGCACTCATGGCAACCGGAACCTTCCCTATTATATAATCACAACATTGTTATTTGTGTTGATGTTTGAGTTTAAATCTTGGTCCTTGAAATTTATATTCCCGGCCCAGACAATCAACTCAGAACATTTCCAGCCAGTTTGCCCGCATGGATGGTGGTGCAAGATTGTACCTTGGGATCACGCTTGGGAACCTTATACAAAGCACCACGCAACTCTGAGAGGCCATTGCAGGATTCAAACGTCTTTACTCGCAATGATTGGTGGAGTCTGCATGCATGCAAACCAAGCTGTCCTTTGCCAGTCTCAGAGTATGTCACGCCAGAGAGCACAACCTTGTTCGCTCATGAGACTGGACGGTCTCTTACCGAAGCTTGGAGATATAGAAAACATGTTGTTTAAAGGGCCATAGCAGCCCTATTATTTATGAATATGTATATATATATTTTTTTTTTGGAATTCAGTAGTGAGGACAAAGAAGAAACGGCGCAGTGGGTCGCAAGTTCGGGCACGCTGCGGGCCATTCTTGAAGCATCCTTGTCGCGGGTCAGCAGTATGAAGGGGCAGGTTTGTTGCCTGCACCATTTCAGCCCATACGATGGCACCTTCGAGCGTGCCACCTGGTATGATTGCAGTTTCTACTGTATAGTTTTTTCATAATTTCTAAACACTATATAGCATCTACTGGCAATTCGGGGAGACAATACGAAGGTTGCCTTGGACCTCATGAAGGAACTGCAGCAGGAGGTCTATCTGGGGTTCTATTCGGAGACTAGCAACCCAACATTGGCTCAATATGTTGTGGAGCAGGTCAAAGACAAGTTGATTGAGGAGTGGAAGGCGGGTCAGGGACTTATGGGCCAACAGCAGCAGAAGTTTCAAGCAAGCGCTGATTTGAGCGAGTACTCCAAGCCTCGTGAACCAGTGTTGAAGTTGTGCACCATGAGCAACGGACATCTTGCGCTACCAAAAGATGTCCGTGAAAGATGGCTCAACTGTCCAGTACGCAGCAACTCAGTTTGATTGCGCATAGAAATAGTTTTTTGGTTGCATGTTTTGTTCTCACTTGTTTGTATGGCTTTTGGTTGTTGCTTGCATTGTTGTGCTCATTTATCCAAGATCCTGATTGGCGGCAACGATTGAAGAACTTTGACGCTGTCTTTGCACCAGTGGCGAATACGCAAGAACCAGCGCAGGCACCAGCGGTCACGGTGAATACAAATCCAGATTTGGAGAAGCAGACAGTTCCGACTTCAGAGACACTGTGTGATGCCCCGCCATCATTGACCGCAGAGGAATTTCAGACCAAGCATCCCACACTGGTTGCAACGGTGACATTGAATGTGGGAGCGAATTTGACTTGTTGCCTGGCAGAGGACAAGGTCTACATCATGTCCGGGGCCAAGATCACACTTCCTGGGCTGAAGTCCCAGAACCCACGACCTCTTTTCCTTTATGCAGGAGGATCTTGGATATCAGAGAGCGGGAAGGACAGGGTATTATTGTGTTGTTGTTTGTGTGGGTCGTGGTGGTGGGGTGGTTGGTTGGTTGGTTGGTTGGTTGGCTATGAAAATCTATTCATAACTTTTGATGCAGGCGAAGGAATTCCTTACGAAGGCAGGGAACGAGAACAAGGCCATCGAGTTTCGGCTGGAGTCACAAGATGACATTGCACCTGCTTTAAAGAGTATCCTTTTCTGTTCTTTTACAGTTTCCCAATATGTCACTCTGTCATGTAGTTGCAGGACTCTACAGGCTTAGTGTGCTATGTTCACTTTGTCTTCCTGGTGAGGTAGTTTGGGAGGAAACTACGGCAAAAGGTGTGAGTGACTCATCACCGATGACTCTCTATGAGTTACTCTTTACCATTGAGAAGCGTGGCACACTACAATACACCATCACTGGACACAAGGCGGAAAGACCACCCGCCGTGCAGCGAGGTGAAGAGACTGACAGGTGGGATTGGAAATTGTGAAATCTATGTTTGAAGGTTTGAAAACGCTTTTGATTTTTTTGGCTGCTTACTTGTGTTTTTCAGTGTTCTGATTTTGCACCAGGATCCAGGTGACACACGAGTCGTACGCAGTATACAGGCCAAATCCTGTGACTCAAAAGTCAGCGAAGGGATCGAACATCGCCTCCTTGATCGGCTACCAGGGATTGGCTTCATCTCCATTTTTGCAACTGGTGTGGAGTTGCTTGATTTATTTCCATTTGTGTTGCGTTGCATGTTTTTGTAAAATAGGATGGATGCTTTTAAAGGGTTTCAGCCATGTGCAGCTTGTCTTTGGATTGCTCAGGGGTGCGCCACTATCAAAAGGAGAAGGTGATTGGACCGGCCAAGCCGCTTTGGTTCGCCAAAAGGGCTTTCAGCATGGAAGCCAACCGCTACTACAAGGTGGTGGGTTGAAACCTCTTGCTACCGCAGGCTTGCCAGCGAAAAAACAAAAGCGTTTAACCAGAGTTCAGAGTTTCCTTCACGATCAAGTTTAATATGAGCTTTTCTTAGTGTTCACTGTGTTACATTATGTTATATGAGGGCTCAAAACAAAGTCAACCTTTTGGCCATCTTGCCGGATTCGACCTGAAGTTCCAGCATGGCGGGTGTCGCCAGCGTCATCAATCTTGAGAGTGATTCGATGGAAGTTAACAAGAAGCTCATGGGCAAACATTTGAGCACTACAGATACTACGGCTGCACGACCAAGCATGGTTGTGCCAGGAAATGGCCAACATGATGGACAACAAGTTCGACAACACATTGTGCGCAGTGTGAATGTGGGCCTTCCACGCTCACAGCAGCTCCAGCGACAGAATGCCTTTGAGTTTCGACCAAGTGCACGCATGCAACAGTTCATGTGCATGGCAAAGCCTGTGGAGGAATGCGCTGCTCCTCAGCTTTGTTGATTTTTGGTTTGCACGTGTGTCTGATTGTTCTTAAACGGGATCCAAATAGGTTCCAACGATTAGCTGACAACATACAAATTTAGATTAGGGAACTGAACTAAGAAAGTCTGCCAGGTTGCAGGGGTTGCCCGCCCACTTGCACGTCGTGAAGCTCAATACGGAGCTGATGATGCTGACACTTGCCCAATGCAGGTTGGGGGCTTCGACTAATATTCTTCTAATGGACCAATGAATGATTCGTGATGCTTTCAGGAAGAGAATGTGGATCTCAATCAAATGCGCATTGAGATGGAGCAGCTCATGGGGCAGGACACGCAAATTGATGAGCAATTTGAGGAGACTTACTTGGGGAGATGTTATATATATTTTCTTAGTTTTTTGTGCTTTGAATTTTCACCAAGAATGTAGGCCCTAGGCTGTTGCAAGTACATGATGGACCGACCAACTAAGGAATCACAGGAAACCAGCATACAGACTCCTGCCCGATGCCCTGGGAATACTTTGGATGATGCTAAGGCCATTCATCATTCATGAACCCACCCAACCAAAATGACCTGCTATTTCTAAAGGACCCATGGTTCATGAAAGTTTTTTAGATGGTTCAATTTTCTATTCCATTTTCTATTCCAGGTGAATTCGGGTTCTTCTGGCCGTGTACGACGCCATGATCGCTTGATGCCTCAACTTGTGTTTCCCCATGAGTTGGACTTTGACAGCCCTGTGGAAGAAATGCCGGCGCCGGCTTCCATCAACTTGTCCTTGAATGATGCGGCTGCCATGAATGGCAATGAGGATTCTTTGGCCCCACTTTCGAAGGATGATTCTGGTGAGCCGATGGATGATTCCGCCAACAATTCCAAGAACAACAATGAATCCCAGGAGCCTGCCTCGGATGAAATGCAAGGACGACGCATTACACAAGACATGACGGATGAGGAGAAGAACGCGATTATGGAATACCGGATGGAACGTAAAAGGAAACATTCCCGGGAATGGCACGCTAAGTTTACTGCCAAGGGCGTCCCTTGCCTTATATATTCGCAGTTCCATAGTATTTATTTTGTTTTCAATAACCATCCGCAAAGCAAATCACCCAAAACACCACACGTTTCCACCTCTAAGGTTTTGCGGGGCAAGGAGGATGACGTGGTGGATGACCAAGATCCTGCTCCAAAAGCAAAAGCATCTTTAAGTTCTTCCAAGGACCCACAGGGTTTGGTTTGTTCAGTTTTTAGCATGTGTTCAATGTATATTGTATATATGTGTAACAAGAAATCCACACATAAACATGTGGAATCATGGTTTGAATGGTTTGGGCAAAAACTCATCAGGCACCCAAAGCTTCAAGCGCTATGAATGATGCACGCTGGGACTTTGACTCTTGGTTTTGCGCAAACAAGGCTTTACCTTTTTGTAAATCCCTTGTTTTTTTGTTTTTCAGTCAGCATGACCTTTGATGTTTTCATGTTTACATCCAGTTGTGTCTTTTCATGTTTCAACAATCAACCCAGGTTCGGCAATACTTCAAAGACCACCCAGGTTCCACTATGAAGCAGGCCCAAGCAGCATGGATGGTGAGCGAAACACGAGCTCTTATCATGGCTGGAAGAAGTGGAATCCAGCTTTAGGTTGATTTTTTTGAGGGGTAGATCTAAGTGAACTACCCAGGTTCTTTGGGGTACCCACACATGTTGAACATGTGTGCAGATGTTTCTGTGGCGCGTTTTGCTTAAAACGCCTTGGATGTGAATAAAGGATACGAGGGCTGCTGAAAAAGAACGATGCTGAGCCTTTGTCCTGTCCAAGATGTGAAGGCCAAATTTGCTGACATTGATTGGTTTGTTTCGTGTTGGTAAATTTGGAATGAAAATCGGTTGCTGTTGTACTGCAGTTTCTCAAACAAGACTTAGCAATTTGTTTTTCCTTCATGGCGGGTGGAGACACAGATCGCATCAAAACGATCATGGGCACCTTTGGCTACATTAATTCCTACTGTGTTGCATTAAAACATATCCCAACGAAAAACAAAATCCAAGGATGTTCGTGGTGCCTTGGACATCCAACCGGTGAGTATGAGTTCCTGATTGAAGAACCCCGCGGCGCGAGTGGATACTACGTCCTGGATGAAGATGAGAACCCCCACATTTTTGCCCTTTTGAGATGGATCAAGGAATACCATGTGGATCTGATTGATGACAAACGGGTCATCCACCATGAGGAATTGTTATTTTTGGTTTACAAAGCGGAGCTTACCAGTAACCCCTGGGCGTGCCGCTTGCGAGTTTTTTCTGTCCATGATCAAGAGCATCAGGACATTACATTTCGACTGGTACAAAAGATGGATCAACCCCATCGTCATTAAAAACGTGGCAGGTCTGGTTTGGAAAAATATCGTCAGTGCGTGCGTCCCTGCATCTAAAGAAACAAATGAATCAACTCTATCTTAGATACTAAGAGAGGCTAGTGCCACGTCGGCAAAACACAATGTCCAACCCACAGGTTCCCAGTCAGTCCAGTTTCTGTTTCCTAGTTTCTGGCGTCCAGTCCAGTTTAATGATGCGTTTGTGTAATGGTGCAGCTAATGAACTTCGAGTTCCCCACCAACCAGAGTACAAAAACAGGCCCTCTGGTACAGCCACCTTTTTTCATCCACAAGTGCACAAAGACAGTTGCATGCCACCCATGCCCACTCTGTTTGACATCCAGGTTTGCATTCCTTTACTGCTGCATGATGGTAGCTCTGCACCTCAACTATTGACAGCTGATCATTCTAAATTGACAGCTAGTTACCACGAATTTAACTT